>BQKN01000068.1:1172325-1183683 GCA_022839385.1 Asparagus kiusianus | reverse complement strand
ATACCAAAATATTATTTTAATTAGTAGCAAAATTCATGGTCCTTACAGCTATTCTACAAAGAACTGAATAGACTAAAGAAAGAAGAGATCAAGAATTGAAGTCATTTACACGACCTACTCAACCAAGCATAGAAGGGATCGTAAGTAAAATCCATCTTATCCAAAGTATCCCAGAACTCCTCTATAAAAGAATGAGTCTGGAATACTTCGGAGGGGGTATCTGTAGGTGTTAAAAAATGCTGAAGGATATTCAAATACAGCTCAAGAGGAAATCATCCAAAAAAGTCAAAAGAACACAAGTCTTGCACGCGAGACAGACTTTGCTGTCTCGCCGCGCGAGACAGACTTTGCTGTCTTGCCACGCGAGACAGACTTTACTGTCTCGCCTGCGAGACAGTGTTTAAAAGTTCAGAAATAGTTTGATAACCGTCGACACGTGGCCACTAACTGTTCAAGAACGTGGGAAACATCGTGGGCGAGAATCACGTTGATAACTGCCAGAATAACGGAGTTTCAAAACGTGGGAAGGCAGTTACAAGAAACTGTCAAGCAGTTAAAGAATCCCGAGACAATGTTTTACTGTCTCGCCAGGCGAGACAGCAAATTTACTGTCTCCCTGGGCGAGACAGCAAACACTGTCTCGCTGGGCGAGACAGCAAACACTGTCTCGACCAGCGAGACAGTAAACACTGTCTCGGAAGACAGTTTTCTCCCGGAGGCTATAAATACCCCCCGAGATCAATTTTTTAACGGGAGGATCGAGCATTTGTTAGAGCATTCCAGAGCAGAGAGAGCAGAGATTTCAGTTCCTGGAGTGATTCCTTGACATTCGAGCTTAGACTTGATTTCAAGAAGAACGACTATCTTACTTCGATAAGATATCATTTCCAATTCTCACTTCGATAACGAAGGAAGAATCATAAACCCCCCTCTCACGATCTGTGAATCGGTGGTCCACGAACCAAAGCGTTCCCGGCACAGGCAAAGTCCCACAAAAACAATAGTTGATAGACAGCTGTTGTGTTATTTTCTCAGAAGTTGTAATTTTCGCTTTGTTGTGTAAAGAAGTCTTATAAAAAGACTATTTCTGTGAATTTTATTGTAATCGATTGAAGAGACAATGAATTCCTCAACAAACTCAACTTTTGCTGAAAACAAGGACGAAGGGCATCCTGGACTACATGCACACAGATGTTTAGGGTCCCACCAAGACTGCATCACTTGGTGGTAGACATTAGTTCGTCACTTTTTGTAGATGACTATTCTAGACGTTGTTGGGTGTACACCATGATGAAGAAGAGTGAAGTCCTAGATTTTTTTGTGGAGTGGAAGAAGAGATTGGAACTGCAGACTGAGAGAAAGATCAAGACGTTATAATCCGACAACGGTGGCGAGTACACATCAGACCCTTTTCTGCAGCTATGTCGAGACGAGGGCATAGAGAGGCACTTCACGGTTAGTCATACACCATAGCAAAATGGGGTGGCAGAGAGGTTGAATCGGTCTTTACTGGAGAAGATTCGATGCTTATTGTTATAGAGTGGTTTGGAGAAGATCTTTTGGGATGAGGCACTTACATATACGAGCCACCTCATTAATAGGCTACCTTCATCTGCGATTGAGGGGAAGACCCCTATAGAGATGTGATCGGGAGAACCAGCACAAGGTTATGATCAGCTCAAGGTATTCGGGTGCTCTGCATTTTATCATGTGAGAACAGATAAATTAGAACCTCAAGCTAGGAATGCCATATTTGTAGGATTCAAGCGTGGTGTCAAGGGATACAAGCTTTGGGATCCAGTTGATAAGAAGATTGTGCTGAGTAGAGATGTCACGTTTGATGAGGCTTCTATCTTGAAGCTTTCCAGCTCTCATCAGGTGGAGAGCGACCCGACGGAGGAGATATCGCAGGTAGTGGAGATCGATGCAGCTCCATATTGTCCAGATGGTACAGTATCCATTAGAGTATTGACTGAGGTAACGCCAGGCAAGCATGACGATGATACGCGGGATACGAGTACTGATGTGCAGGATCAGGGATCGACGGCTCAGGTTCAGGATTCAATTGCGGTTCGGAGACAGATGAGAAATATATAGATGCCAGCATGGTATACCGACACAGTTGCGTATGCACTTCTGGTGGAGAGTATCGATGAGTTATTGCCTATTACATTCAGAGAGGCTGAGCAGAGTTTGGAGGCTGATTCGTGGCAGGTGGCTATGCAGGAGGAGATGAAATCTCTTCATAAGAACGATACATGGGAGCTTGTTGAGTTTCCAAAGGAGCGAAAGGCAATTGGTTGCAAGTGGGTATATATGAGGAAGGAGGGGATTGAGGGCACTCCATTGAGGTTCAAAGCTAGGTTGGTTGCGAAGGGCTATGCACATGAGGAAGGTATTGACTATAATGAGGTTTTCTCTCTGGTGGTGAAGCATTCTTCGATTCGGATTTTGTTAGCTTTGGTGTCATAGTATGGTTTGGAGTTAGATCAGTTAGATGTGAAGACGACATTTCTTCATGGTGATCTTGATGAAGAAATATATATGACTCAGCTATTGGGATTCCGAGCTGCAAGGAAAGAAAAATTGGTTTGCAGGTTAAATAAATCGCTATACGGTTTGAAGCAGTCTCCGACAGTGGTATAGGCGATTTGATGGTTTTATGATTGGTTATTCGTACACTCGGAGCCAATTTGATCCTTGCGTATATTTTTGCAAGTTAAAAGGAGGTGCGTACATCTATTTGTTACTTTATGTCGATGACATGTTGGTTGCCTCTACTTCCAGGTCGGCTATAGATAAGTTAAAAGTTTAGCTTTCAAATGAGTTTGAGATGAAGGACTTGGGCGAGGAAAAGCGTATTCTAGGGATGGCGATCAGTAGAGACAAAAAGAAGGGCAAAATTTATTTGACACGGGTGGCTTATTTGAAGAAGGTTCTACAGCGATTTCATGTTAGCATGGATACGAATCCAGTAGATGTACCTTTGGGAGCCCATTTGAAGCTTTCACCTGATCTTTCACCGAAGACAGTTGAAGATCAAGAGTTGATGTCAAAGACTCCATATGCAAGCGCGGTTGGGAGCTTGATGTACACGATGGTATGTACATGACCAGATTTGTTACAGGCGGTGAGCATGGTTCCGAGATACATGCACGATCCAGGAGTGGGTCATTGGGATGCCGTGAGATGGATTTTGAGGTACTTCGAGGTACGCTCAATGTTGGTTTGATTCATGAGCGGGACACTACAGGTGGACAGTTATGCATTGGTTATGTCGATTCGGATTATGCCGAGGATTTGGATAAGCGCCGGTCTATGAAGAGGTATGTGTTCACTTTGACCCGTGCGCCGGTGTGTTGGAGATGTACCTTACAGTCAACGGTGGCTTTGTCTACGACGGAGGCAGAGTATATGGCAGTTACGGAGGCTGTGAATGAGGTTATTTGGCTTCGAGGACTTTTGGAGGAACTTGGTATATCGCAGAGATCCGTTACTATTCATTGTGATAGCATGGGTGCTATCTATTTGGCGAAGAATTAGATTTTTCATGCGAGGACGAAGCACATTGACGCTCGTTATCACTTCGTTCGGGGTGTTCTTGAAGATGAAGATGGAGATGTGGAGATAGTGAAGGTCCACACGAAGGATAATCCGGCGGATATGCTCACAAAGGTGGTTCTGAGCAACAAGTTTGGTCATTGTCGAAACTTGTTGCATATTCGTGATTGTTGACGCCGTTGGCGACCATTTGGGTGAACTACGTAAGGCTTGATTCCTTGGACAAGAGGATACATAGACAGTCTTTATGATGCAACCAAATTGGTGAGTTGATACCGATATTTGGAGAGTGTTTGCATTCTCGTTTGGATCTCGAAGTAAGACATTTGGTTTGGTTGGTGTCGGCTCAGTTTTGGGAAAACTTCACCAAGGTGGAGAATTGTGAAGCAGTATTGCACGTGAAGAGTTCACGTGGCCTTGGGCCCACCCAAACCGAAACATGTGAAGTGGGGGTTTTTTCTTTCCGCATGAGACTGCTGCATATCTTTCCTATAAATACCGAGGCATTCTCTTCCTAGGGTTTCGTGCAAGCAAAAACAGGGGGAGAACAACAGGTGCAGGTGCAAACACAGTGCAAGGATTTGTTTTTTTGGTTGGGGAATTCTTGCAGATTGGGAGCAAGTACAGAGGAGAAAAACAGCTGTGCTTGGTGAAGAAAGGCGCCGATTTTGAGAGGGTTTTGGCATCCCCTTTGTGTGAGATTTGAGAGTTTGTGTGAGGGTTTAATTGTGTGATTGTAAACCCTATTTGTATTCTCTTTTCTCTAGTAGTAGATCTCCCCCTCCTTACCTCGTGGACGTAGGTAATTTACGTTGTCTCGCTATTTGTGTGATTTGTAATAGCTTTTAGGTTCCCTCGACAGGTCAGTCCTAGAACTGATGAGAGGAAGAGCTGACATCTCACTTGGTTGAGATATTTTGCTTAAGGTTCCTGTTTCCTTTGTGAAACAAGATTTCCTATTGCGACCTGACTCTCTTGTTGTGCTGCCGAAGTACTGCCGAAACTTCCGCTGCGCACAACAGGTTTAATTTTCCTACCATAATAATCACGACACCTTTAGCTATAGAGATCGATGGATGCATGATATAATAACACTGCTCATTTTAGGCTTAACATCACAAAAAAATTGTTAAACACTAATTTTTTTAGCTTTCTCATGCATTAATAAAAAAGATCAACTACCACCTAGATTAGTATGATAAATAAAAATTAAAAATCAACAATATATTGACCCAAAATTGTTATGTGATTAGTAATCTATCCATTAATATAATGATTGAGAATCACTTCTCAGACTACAATGATCTGAGATCAGACAAAGTTGCAAGTCTTGATACATTCGCATGTGATAAAGTACAGCATCCAATCTAATCAAATCTCGAGAAAGTAAAATTTTAGACAAAAATGGGGAAAATCATCTTACATTAGTACATTATAACTATGAACTTCGCTTCACTTTAAAACAAAGAAAAACAAAAACAATTCCACCGAAAATAACGTGCTATCAAAGGTATTAACGACCCCCTTTCCCCTCCAACTCCTACCAGGCTTCGGCATCCACCGTTCATTTCCAAAAAATCACGACGTGGCGTCGATCTAAGCGATCCACGTCGTACGCGGAAAGGAAATTTTGGCGGGTCAACTTCGTACAGCGCAATTCTTAACTCCTCGTCTCTACTCTCTAATGCAGTACAAACGGACGATAATTTGCAGTACAAGGCCAAATCTCGCTAACCCCAAATTCCCCCATTTAAAAACCCTAATCGTAGCTCAATGGCTCCCAACCCTCACAAATCCCCAAAATGGCCAAACCCTCCGTCTTCTTCCTCACCCTCCTCTCCATCGCCCTCTCCGCCGCCGCTCACGGCGGCGGATCCGACCACGACGGCGACGGATCCGACGCCGATTCGCCTAATCTCCGATCAAAATCGCTGATTCTGGTTAAAATCTGGTGCTTGATCATCGTCTTCTTTGGGACGTTCGTCGGCGGGGTTTCGCCCTATTTCCTGAAGTGGAATGAGGGGTTTCTTGTTCTTGGGACGCAGTTTGCCGGTGGGGTGTTCTTGGGGACGGCGATGATGCATTTTTTGAGCGATTCGAACGAGACTTTTGGGGATTTGACGGAAAAGGAGTATCCTTTTGCGTTTATGCTGGCGAGCGCTGGCTACGTGATCACTATGCTCGCTGATTGTGTCATCTCCAACGTGGTTCTTGCGAATAAGGGCGTTCGAGATGTTGAGGGAGGTGAGGCTTTGATTTGCCTTTTTTTAAAATTTATCTATTGGTGAAATTTAAAAGAGGAAAGAGCTGGGAGTAGACTGAAACGAGAATACTGGAATCGCTTTAATTAATTATAGGAAAAGGTCGTGGTGAGATTAAGGAAAAGGTGGGCTTTTTTTTTTTTTTTTTTGAAAGGTAGGATGAATATGGTGTTCGAATCTTTGTAAAGAGGTGCTTTGGTTAATCTGAACAAAAAGACCCTCTTCAAGTAAGAAAAGGGATTCTCGCGGTAAGGTGGATAGAGATGTAGGAGTCCAGCTGTGTTCTTCTTCCCGGAAAATAGGATTAGGAATTGAAGGGATCCATCAAAGAAGCAGAATTAAATTGTGAAATAAATAGTTTGGTAAAAATAGTCCGCAGATTCTGTGTCTTCAAAACAATTAAAAATATAAAATAAAATAAAATAAAATTGTTTGTTTAAGATTAACTTGCTGCGGGAGTATTAGTATATTTGGTGAGTATTAGGGGAAAGGTCTCTCTGAAAGATTGGACCAAATAAGCTCTATTCGTCTATCACAATTCCCTAACTTGAGCACCTAAGTGTTATTTGCATTTGGAGATTCTTAGATGTAGTTCAACGTTTTCGTCATTTAGTTGATTCAGTTGAACATTTATTTGAATCTAGGATATCTAAGGTTAATTGTTGTAGTTTCCATCAAAATAAATAAATAAATAAATAATTAAAAATAAAAATAAAAAAGGTTAATTGTCGCAGTTTGTTGAATATCTTCTTCATTTTCCTTCTTTTTCTTAGATTCTGACAACTTATCTTTTTGACGTTTCAAGATATGTTGTTTTTCTCTTGCTACTAGTGAAATAGTTATGAAACTTTTCAAACTTCAAGTTAACAAGGAAAGCATCTTTTTCCTTTATTTCCTTTTTGCGATGATTGCTTGATGATTCTGGGATTATTTGAATGTTACAGGGAATGTTGCACAAGATAAAGTTGACAGTAATAGTACGAAACCACACTCACAACCAGAGGTATGGTTACTGTGATGCTACTTTCACTCGACTATGTTGGTCACAGGAAATTGAAATGACTTTCATTATTCTGCTTATTGTCAGCAATAAGAACTAATAATTGTTAAGGAAGTAGCCTTTTTTATTTAATTTGTTTTGTGAGATAAATTATGTTCAAATTGGTGATTAATATATTTTTTTTCCATGAAACATGTTTAGAATTTTGAATTATTAAACCATGTGGAAGATGATTGTAGAGTACAATTGAATGTGAAGTTCCATGAAAGTGTGAAACTAACCTAAATTCAGTTGATTCACGAGTGGTCGTATTGCATACTCTGTAGTCTGTAGTATTCCACATCAAATGATGCTCAAATTTTGCATATGAAATGCAAGAAAAATTTGTTTCTTTCATCTCAAACTATCACATCCTCCTTTGTTTGTTTCAGTGTATGTCATTGGTGTGTTTAAAAATTATTTGACCCTTTTAGTAAGATTTTACGGTAGCCTGCCCTGAACTATATACCTATACACGATAAAATCCCTCGCCTCCTCTTTTTTTTTTTTTAAATATTGTGGAAGGTCCTCTTTTTATGCACCTGTCTGTGCATTGAACACTTCGCCTTCTCCCTTTTGCTCCCCTTATACTATCCCATTGCTGACCAAGCTCCTCTTAGCTTTTTGTCTGTTAAAGCAAAATATTCTTCCTCTCTGGCACAAAATATGACCATAGAATTAGCTGATAAGTTGTGCCTTATTGTTGTCTGTCAAAAACAGTCTGAATACGAAAGCCTCCACTTTCTGAGGCTAAGACTGAATGCTCTGCAAGCCCATATCTGTAGGATTTTTTCATTAATTTACAAGTGTCTGGTGGCTGTGGCTGTGGCTTTACACTATGGCTGTTGCTCTCACATCGGAATGAGATTAGACCAAGATATATCTAGTGTCTTAGCTCAATGCTGAACATTCAAATAGTAGCTGGCTGCATATGGTCTGAACTTTATCCAATCGGCACTATTCTGCTTTCTCGTGATATCTGAAGGCACATATTTCATTTCATCCCATCTATTTTGATATAATATAGAACTATAACCCTCAATCCTGACTACAATTTCGGAGTTCTGGTGTAATGGTTATGGACTTTAAGTTGGTACCAGGGCAACACGTCAAACCCACTGGCCACAAATTTGATGTGGATTTTAGAAAATTGATATCATTGCGTTAGTCCAGGTTTTTGCCCATAAAAAGGGCGCTCAACCTGTGGGAGCATGTTAGAATATAAATATAGAACCCTCAATCCTCACTATAATTTTGGAGTTTTGGCATAAATGGTTAATGATTTTAAGATATCTCAAAGCTGGCTGAACTGACCAATTTCGAACCTGTTTTGTCGTGTTCTCTCTCTTTCAGGGTCCACATGGTGGTGCTCATAACCAATCCGTAGAATATGTACTTAGTCATGCTAGTTCTCTTGGCGACAGCATTTTGTTGATTGTAGCCTTGTGTTTCCATTCAGTCTTTGAAGGCATTGCAATTGGTGTTGCAGGTAAGAAAAGAATACATACCCTGCCCTGAGAAAAATCTTTTCAACATCTTTTTATTTTTTGCAACTCGTTGATAAGGAACTCAAGTGCGTTTTGTAGACTACAGTCCTGTCAATATAATCTGTTGCCTGACCTACAAATGGACACAGTTTTGGCACTGAGGTTTTGGTCTTCGTCTAATTTTGTCTTACATCTGTCTGGCCTCCAATCGATCCTGATTTAAAACTTGTCTTTTTCACTCCCTCGAATGAATAGCAGAAACATGTCTTTGGTGCTTCTATAATCCTTTTTATTGAATTTCCCAAACTCTTAATACATTGTTAGTTGTTAAGAAGAATACAATCTTTATCAAAAACATCCTGCATACGAGTAGGGTGTTCTAAGGTTTTCACATGAAAGGTAAGATGGCAATTTTGAGATCGAACTGTCCCATCAATGTCTGATAAGATTTGTATTTGTTGAGGAAGCTATTTGATCCGCTCCTCATCATTTTTCTCCCCATAATTATCAAATGTACAGAAAACAAAGCAGATGCGTGGAAAGCACTATGGACAATCTCTCTCCACAAGATATTCGCAGCCATTGCAATGGGTATAGCGCTGCTAAGAATGATCCCTGACCGGCCTCTCATATCCTGTGCCGCCTATGCCTTTGCCTTTGCAATCTCCAGCCCTGTCGGTGTTGCCATAGGGATCATTATAGATGCCACAACAGAAGGCCATGTAGCTGACTGGATATTTGCCATATCCATGGGCATTGCTTGTGGAATATTCATTTACGTCGCTATTAATCATCTCCTTGCTAAAGGTTATCAGCCTCAGCAGCCTGTCGCAGTTAATACTCCAATGTATAGATGGTTGGCTCTGGTGTTGGGGATTGGAGTTATCGCAGTTGTGATGATATGGGATACATAAAATATTCGATATCTTGTGACACAAAATATGTGCATAGTGCTTATAGACTCGGGGTGAAGGAGTTCTCGGTGGTTGTAGCAGAGATGGATGTAATTTATTTGACGAAAAAAATGTTTTTTTGGGGCTTATGTGAAATTTGCTGGCTATAGTTTACCTTATGCCGTTGCTTCAACTCTCCTGTGTAAAAAAGGGAATATGATGTGATTCTTCCAGATTTCTCTCCGAATCATCTGCAGCTGCCAGTGGTAAACACACATTATCAGCATTAAACAAATTATTTTCAAAGACTACGCAATGCAGCTTTTAAGGGGAAAGTGTTCTCCTTGGTCCCCCTAAATTCATCCTCACTAGTACAAAATATGTTCTTCCAAGTTGGCATGGAAATAAAAGGAAGGAGATTCCTTTTAGCTTCCTTCCCCACGGCCCCAAATGAAATCTAAACAGGCCCTAAGAATTTTTATCTTCAAAAAATCACATTGATCTACCTATCATCGAAACATCGCTGTCCAATGCCTGTGTACCCTATTATTCTTCAATATATGTTTTCTAAATTATCGTAAACTTTGCTGGTCTGCATGTAAAAATCATAAACCTTTTTAGATTATATTACACTAGTGTGGGCCTTGTGCAAAGCCACGGCTTTCCTTTTTTTTATTGCTATAGTAATATCGTTTTTAATTGCTACAACTTTTTAAAATGCCACAGTGTTTTTTTTAAAGGTTACCATAATATTTTAAGATTCTACAGTGTCCCACTACTGCTACAGTAACGTTTTTAGTAACATTTTTTTAAAAAGCTACAATAATGTTTTTTAGTACTGCTGCAGTATCCTGCCCATGCTACAACAATATTTTTCTTTTGAAAATGCTACAGTAAATTACTGTAGCATTTACTAACGTATGGATAGTGATTCTTAGGTCCTCCCATAATTATAGACTAGTGTGAACACCGTGTAAAGCACGACATATCTTTTTATTTCCCACCACGGTAATTTTGATTTTTAATGCTATAATTTTTTTGATTTTTTTAAATTACTACAGTATCCGCTCTGGCGCAGTGTTCTTTTAAAATTGCTACAGTCTCTCGTTCTGCTACATACATTAACTTTTAAAATTCCACCTTGCCCCTGCGCTACAGTATTTTTCGAAGAAATGATGCGGCCCGTTTCCTGATTGCTACAGTAATTATGCTACATTAAATATCACTAAAGAATTTATTGTAGTATGAATAGTGAATCTTTGGTTCTCCTATTTGTATAAAGGAGTAGATGAATAGATACATAGATCATAAACTATGTATATCTGCAAAACTTGCCACCCGTTGTCTGAAAGAATCTCACAGTGTTCCTCTGGCACTTTATCTGTTCAAGGAAAAAGAGAGTTGTATCTTGACATTTTCTTCTCTATAAATGTGTGAAACTTAAGCCTGATCGTATAGGATCCCGAGCATACCATGCTCTTTCTCCATTAAGATCATGACGAGGTTGAGATGGATTGTAGGCGTCTAAAAATGCCTATAGTTATCCGCACGCAGCTCGAGGCGAAGAGAAGACGATAAACGTCATCATCCGAGTCAAGAAGGATTATCCGATTGGCCGCTGCGCACATCAATCAGCGAGCACGTCAGTCAATGCGCGCACGTCAATCAATGCACGCTCGTCAGTCAACGTGCGCACTTCAGTCAAACGCGCGTAGAGTGTACAAGTCAACATGACGGACAAGTAAACGAAGCGACAGAAAGTACAAGTCCTGGAAAGTCGCAAAGTGCCAAAAAGAAGAAGTTCAGCTGATGCGGTTAACCAACGACCACACGAGACGGCGCTGGCGGACCCGTGCCAGCGCGGGACGGATCCGTTCGACCCGCGCCCCCTGCGGGTCAGCAGCGTCCGTAGCGCAGAGCCGAGCCCCAAATGCGTTTTTGACGGTTTTGAGCGGTTTTTCGGGATTTATCTGTTCCAGGGGTTCCCAACTGACTTGATATCATCCATAAACATGGTTAGATAATTATTGACTGAAGACATGACCAAATCCATCATTCTTATCCGAAAACTGTTGACCCTATAGTTTTGATGATGATTTAGCAAACAATTCATTACT
>BQKN01000068.1:1152800-1169999 GCA_022839385.1 Asparagus kiusianus | reverse complement strand
TTAATATTTACCTTGATTCAAAAAGGGTTTGATTTCAAGAAATTTCATAGTTTATTCAGTTGCACATGAGAGAAAATATAATTGTTGTATTCTTTCTTAAAAATGACAATATTACAATATTTAGATCGTATTCTGCTATCTATGAATTTCTCATGCAAAACTTGAAATTTGTTAATTTCTGAGAACTATTCTTGTTACTATTTTGTTAGTTATCTAGGAACTCTAGTGGGAAATGTTCTCACTGAGTGCTAGCTCATTCCGTTGTTTTTTAAATTTTTCAGATCCGGCGTAGCTTCATAGTAGCCGAACTTTTGGTTTGGGCTTTTGGCTAAGAGGCGTTATATGGAGAGCCTCTTCTTGTTGATATTACCTTCAGCACATTTTGTTTTGTTTTATAGAAATGCTTATAACGGTGAGCTTGTGGGCTGTAAGTACCGATCATATATATATAGTTGCTCTGATTTCTATCATCATCAGGTTTATGAATATTTTGAAAATAAACTATGTGATATGAATTGTCAGGCTTGACTTGTGCATAAGACTTGTCTCGTGCACGGGTCGCTGCTGTCGCGTACCCCGTATTTTATGAATTTTCACTGCAGATTTCGGGGCGTGACAGAAACCCTAAAAGTTAACATGTTCTGGTGAAAGTTAACATATAGCTATGATACTTAACACACAACGGGAGGAGTTAACATGTAATCATTAAAGTTAACCTTTACGATTCGTCTATGCTATGAAACCTAAAATCACAAAACTTAAATCACACAAAGCCCAATTTTAAAAAGAGTTTATTGATTACTTACATTTTAGTTAGAACTTTTTGATTTTTTCCAAAAATAGAACCATATATATTAACAACAGCTTGCATATGATCTCTATACAAACACTATTTCGATTATGCTCCACTGTGCACTTCAAATTATCTTCATTATCAACTGAAAAATTTAGATTTGTGAGCTTCTCAGATTTATATATCAATGATAAATCATCTTGAGGGACTTTCAGCCTTTCGAACACATCGAATTTTAATTCAAAAAGCTTGTTATGGAGCTTAGCATTGAGAACATAGCATTCTCGCCTAACGGCACCATGCAAGTCAAGTCACAAACGTAAGAGTCTTGGTGAATAAAATTCAGTCCGCTTTTCATTCATAACTGGGCCATCGTTTCCTCGTTATTGTCCTCATCCTCAGATGAGGTGGTCGCCAGAGAAGAAGAACCGACGACGGGGGATAATGATGCAGCGGAGGAGGCAGATGATTCTCAAAGAGCCTACTTTGTCTTCAGATTCGAGGGACGCCGAAGATGAACAACTTTGAAGTGGGTGTTGTCTCCTTCACTCTTCTCCAAATTGGTTTTTGGACATTTCCACTTTTTTAAACTACCTTTTGAGGGATCTTGTGGAGGGTTGAGTTCAAATATAAGGTTTTTTTGGGTTCTCTTGAGCTTACAGGAGGTCTGAGTGAGAGAAGAGAGAGGGGAGAGAGCGCGAATTAGTTTTTGGGAGAAGGATTCAGGGGTATAGTTTTCGGGAGAAGGTAGCGTTAGGGAAGAGGAGAAGGAGAGAAGAAGAGGAGAAATGAGCAGTTAGGGGAGAGGAGGAGGAGAAAGACACAGAGAAGAAGAAGAAGAAGAAGAAAAGGGGAATGAGCATTTTTGAAACTTTTTGGAGTTAATTTTTGGGAGAGAGTGAAAAAGGGATAGATCACAATTTCTTGGGTCTTTTAGGGTTAAAACACGTGTGAAAAACTTTAAAAGGCTAGGCCACAAGAGCTTTCTTTTTTGGGGGCCTTGACACATTTTCCCTAAATTTTATGTATATTTTGCATTACTTTCTTGATTTAATGAATTTTGTAGACATCTTGCTCTGGTTCAAGGCACTAATAAAGATGCAGTAAAAAAATGTCCAGAAAGGTGCACTACATCATTTATGTCGTTAGGAGCTGGCAAACAACATTAATTGAAAATCTAAAACAAATAAATTGAATGCCACATTGCTGTAACTGCATTATGTTGCATTGTTAGAATGGTCCTCCTAGGAAACTAAAAAGGCTGCAATAGCTTTTGTCAGCAAATATTTTTAGTACATGTGGTTTTGAAAATATGTAATACTTGAAATAAAAATGAGCATAAGCTATTAAGCGTTTAAGTGGAGGTTGGGCTATAGGTTCATAATAGATGAGATCAATGTTTGATATTTGTAGAATTATCTAATGTTATGAAGGGATCCCTATTTACTTAACTTTGAGAGACATAAAGAAAATAAAGAGTCCCATTCTCCCAAAGTTTTTTTTATTTAGAGAAATTAGAAGTGTCGTGCATCATTTTCAGGATTAAAAATTTACTTGAGGTAGATATATAAGATCATATGTTCAACACGAACATCAATTTATGGGCTGTAATTCAAAGCAAGGGATTTGCAATGCAAATATAGCTATTCTATAATCATAAGTCTGTTAGTAGCTCAAAAAATATATATAATTAATATTTGTTATGGTATATTAGTGTTTTATTTTATTTTATTTTTTCACTGGCTCCTCAGAAAAGTTAGAAAGATTTTTCCTCCTTTTATCAAAATCGTGACTTATTTTTAAATATATATCTACCCTTTAAATCTTTTTTATTTGCAAAAACTATTCCCAAATCATCTATTTTGGAAAAAAATTACTCTGAAATTCACTAATCATCAAATTTGATGATTTGTGTTATGACTTAGGGGTAGCCCCCCTCCCCCCCACCCCAAAAAAAAAAACACAACCCACCCACCAAAATTGATGATTTGTGTTTTGCAAATCTTGAGATAAAGTTTTGTAAATTTGAATGATTTGGGGCGGGGAGGGGGTGTATATATATGCTAGGTTTTATGCACATGCAATACACGTGGTTAAATACCATGATTAAGTATTTTAATTTATTTTCTTACTAAAGTTTATTCCTCGATTTAATTACTTCGATAGTTTCTCCTCACTTATGCCTCTACACTTTAGTGTTGTGATTATTTATGTTTTTAATAATTGTTTGAATGGGCTACACTAAATTTAAAATTTCATGTTGCTAATTGAATTGACAGTAATTAAATGTATCCAAAACCAATTTGAATTTTCATGTTAATTGGACTGACATGAAACTAAGCTTAACTTGAGAAAATATAATGTTGCGAAGGTGAAAACATTAAAAAAAAGTATTATAAAAGGAAGACGAATAATTAAAACCAATAAGCTTAGATGATTGATTAAAAAGTGGGTTAGAACTAAACTAAAAAGAATATGAAGGTTATTCCTAATCATTGATAGACTTCAAAAAAAATCATAAACTAAATATTAATATTAATTCTAGTATACTTTATATGATAAAAGCATCCACATAAGCATATAAATGTACTAAAAAGGTTCATGAAAATCCCTTCTAAATATTCTAATCTTACTCAAAAAATTAAACTATTCAGAAAATATTAATGTCTTTTGTTCCTTTTGTTTTGTTTTTTTATTGAGTCAAGATCAATTATTGTCCACCTTTATTTTTTTGGGCAATTCCAGAGTAGTGTTTTCATCATCTACATCGATTGTGACATCAAGTTGGAGCTAGATTTCTTGTGCTATTTGTTGGCTCTTTTATTTTGATGATTTTTTGACAAATAATTTACAACTAATATTGTTTGTCTAGTGTTTGTGTTTTCTTATTTATTCTAGGCAAATAATAAGTTGGAGGTTGGATGGAATTGCGTCATAACAATCATATCCAATGGAGGGTGGCGGAATAGTGGTGTGAAGCAATACAATTCAAGTCAAAAATTCAAGTTCAAGCTTCATCCGCATAGCTTACCAAGAAGAGCTCATTGAAGATCTATCATAGCTTGGGTATATTTAGTTTAGGTTTATATTATGTGTGGTCAATACTTTAAGCTCAATATCATATACACACATATTTTATTGGTTTCTATGTATATATCTATAGTTATATATATACACATTTTAATTTTTTGTTTTCATGTTTATATAAATATGAAATTACATATTTCATATTTATTGTTTTGTTTTTTTTAGATTTATGGATATGAAACAATAGTTATCATTTTACAAAGTTTTAAAACTTGGTTAATGTCAAAACATCAAATTTCATGTATATCACATTTTTCATGTTTTGGATATATTTGTAAAATGATGAGATTTTACAATTGGAAAATGAAATTATAAAAATTCTTTTTGTGAAATGTTTATTATCATGTTTATAATCATTTTCCAAAGTTTTATATTTTTCTGATTTTATTTGCTATTTATAATTAAGGTTTCAAAGTTAATTTTTGGACATGCACTGTCTCTGTGCATGTTCATAGGTCGACTTATCACGGTTGATAATTCGACTTATGAAATGCTCTGGAATGTTCATTTTGTCGCTGCTAAGTGGACTTATCAGACAACGCAAGTCGATTTATAGCAAGTCGACTTATGATATTTACAAGTTGACTTATGGGCTGATTTTTTGACTGTAACGGCTAGTTATAAGTCGACTTATCACTATAGCAAGTTGACTTATAACTGCATAATGGCTAGTTTTCTAGACTCCTTGTTTTTGGGGTTTTTTTGTCTTTTTGCTAGGGTTTTCTTGTGTTTTGGGGTCTCCTATATACCCCCTTATACCCAGCTCTCTCATAATCTAAGAGAAAAGTTTTAAAGAGTTTTTACAAGTTTGTTTAAGGGTTTTAAAGTGTGTTTAAAAGTTTGGTTTGTGAAGAAATTTTCACTAGAGCTTGAGGATATCATCCTTTGGTTTGGGCATTCAACTCATCTCCCTCTCTCTCTTATCATTCATTGGAGAAGTTTTCTACACTCTTTTCTAGTTGTTTATTTGTTTTGATTATAATTTCTATTAGCTAGAATTACATTGAGTTTAGTTTTGGTTTATCTCTTTATTACACACACCCACTTGAGCTTTTAATATTTTCATACATAGTATTATTGGGGTTGTGAGAGTTTATAATATTGAGTTGAAATTAATTGAGTTCTTACCTTGTTTAGAGAATAACCATTTGTTGTAGAGCTTAATTGTGAGGTTTTACTTTGTATTGCACAAGTACACCAAGAGGAGTGTAGAGGTGAGAAACGTGGTCGGTCCTAAGAGGAGTGACATCAATAGTAAAGCCTAGGGAGAGATTGTAAATCCGAGCACTTGATGGAGACACGTGAGAGGACAACACTTGAGGTGGGATTTGTGTAATTACATTATGAGTGATTGTGAACGTTGATCGGTGAGCATTAAAAACCGATATTGTGTGGTGTAAACATTTTCGGGTGAGCGTTGAAAACCTGGTGTGATAGTGGATTTCTCCCCAAGAGTGGGGAGTGAAAATGTAGGACGAAAGGTCCGAACTCCGTGATCATTTGATTGTGCTTGAGTTTACATTAGCGTTCATTTATATTTGTGCTAATTGCTTATATCGCCTATTGCATCTTGTTTATTTCATCCACTATATTGTTCACTCTTGTGTTGCTTGTATATCCTTGCATATATATCTTGTTGCATATCTAATTTGCTAGGATATTTGTTAATTAGTTTGAATTGGCATTAAATAGGATTAGATTAGCATAAACCCTATTCACCCCCTCCCCTCTAGGGTTCTTTCCTAGTGGCATTAGGGGTCTAACACTATTATCTTTCTCTGGGCTCGTTCATCTTTTATCTTCTTGTCTTATTTTGCAAAAAAGTTAAATGTATTTCCAAACACAAACTTTTGGAAATATTGAATGTATTTCCAAACACAAACTTTTGGAAATATAGACTATGATTATTTTTTTATTTTAATGAGAATCAATGTTAATTATATATATATGAATTTTTTTGTTTCTAGTTTATTATTTAAATAAGATTAAGAAATACCTCTTTTTTCTCTGCATTGAATTTTTCTAGTGTGCATCCATTAAGAGTTTTTGATGCATCAAATAATATTACCTTCTCTTTGTCCTGCCATTTTCCATGAGGATCTTAACTAAATAACTGCAGTTTTGTCAATTTGCCTTATATTATAACATTAATATTTGATTTTAATATGTTTATTTCATGAAGAATGGATATTACTTAACTTTGGTATCATCAGCGATTTTGTGATATTTATCATTTGGACACTTTTATTAGCATTTCTATCCACTTTCTTGTTACAGCCTTTGCAAGCATAGAACTAAGGGTCAACTCTATTATAAATAGTAGTTTTTTTACATTATAGGTGCAATAGCTCGTCGCATATTAGTAAACTATTTTTAGTTTTAATTGTGTGAATTTTAGATTAGATATTATAAGATCATACCTCTTTCAAATATTGTGATGACTGCATGTACTAGTAATTTAAATTTGTATTGTATTTGTAAAGAGTCATGAAGGAGATGTTTTTGTCTTGACAACTTGTTCTGAATGAGCGCTGCTTATTAGCTTTAAAATATAATACTTTTTCTTTATTGTGTTATATGAATGGTGCTTGGTTTACTTATCATTCTCTTTTTTTAATAAGTTGTATTTTAGTTGATATATACTATTGACGCAATTTATGATGACATGCATATCTCTCCTACAAAATTGAGACATATATAACGTAAATTTTATATTTAGTGGATTTTAATAAGAATTTTAGTAATAAAATATGTTATCATCATATTTTAAAACCTTAAAATCTGATAGTATTATTATATGTTAATCTTTAATCGTGTCTTCAAGAATT
Organism: Asparagus kiusianus; assembly: GCA_022839385.1. Lineage (NCBI taxonomy): Eukaryota > Viridiplantae > Streptophyta > Magnoliopsida > Asparagales > Asparagaceae > Asparagus > Asparagus kiusianus. The sequence goes on along the minus strand of BQKN01000068.1, from coordinate 1,163,291 downwards.
GGTCCTTCGTTAGTAATCATCTTCCCTAAATAAAGTTATACACAAAGTTATGCCACTGTATAGAAAAAAGAAAAAGGTAAATATTATTTTTTTATTACACTATTGTAAATAAGTATCATGTGTATACATTTTGCTAATTATAGTGATTTTCCTCCTATTATCTAGCTTGTTATATCTTGCAGCATAATATATTAATAGCTTCACTTTAGTTTCTATTGTAAAATTATTTGCATGTAGTTTTATATTAAATTTATGATTCCTTTAGTATTTGAAGAATAAAGTATGAAAATTTATATTACTTACTAATTTTTCTTATATCTTCCGTAGAGAATGCTTCTTTGATTGTGACAAAGTTGTTCAATATGTTCTCTAAGAAACTTAAGCAGTGCTTCTTTGACAGATATGTTTTTTGCCAATGTCAATTCAAGTGATTCATGAACGTTTCTAAATTTTGGGTTTATTTTTTTCACTTCTCTACTTGAAATAAAAATAACTTAATTTTTTTAAAGGATGTCTTTGAACTTTCTGATAGTTTCTTCATATATAACTCATTACATCTTTTACCCTATAAATACTATTGACATAAGAGATTAACATTTATACATTATAATCTTTTATCAGTTACATGTAATTTTGTCTTCTATCAATTAATATTATTAGTAAAATTATATGCAATTTCTTTAATTTATATATTGATGTTAATTTTTAATCTATCATATATTTTTTAAAGTTTTATTCATTAACTCAATATTTTTAATCTATTGTTATTGCTATTATTTATCAGCATCAACTTAGACTACTTTTAGATATTGAAAAGGGATAATAAACTTTAAATTAAAAGATAAATTTATAAATCTTAATAAAAGAATATCAAATAATTATTCTTTTCTTTGCTATGTTTAGAAATTTTAGCCTTTTTTGTAATTTTAAACTATTAAAGCTGTGTTTTGTAATTTTTGAAAGTTTGATAGTGTTTTTTTAAAATTTAAAATTTTAAGTTGAATGCTTATAATTTTTATATTTCATGTGTTGATAGTTAGTTCTGTATGTGTCAAAAATTGCCTATAGGTTCCCGCACGTAGCTCGAGACAGAAAGAAGATGATGAACGTCGTTATCCGAGTCAAATAAGATTATTTGACGTTAACAAGTGCATGAGCGAATCAACGAAGCGTACGAGTCAACGGAGTGATAAAATACGTAAAACAGCGGAACAAGACAAGTCTGGAAAAGTCGAAAGGTGCAAGACGCCTTGGAATGACTCGCATGTGCGGGTCACCCTAAGGTGACCCATGCAAGTACGAGTCACCTTAAGGTGACCCACACAGAGCTGCATCACCTTAAGGTGACGCGCAAGCCCGCGGGTCACAATGATTTGACTCGCACCCTGGTTCCAAAAACACGTATTTCGATGTTTTCTCAAGATTTGTTCGTTCTAGAGCCTCCTAACTACTTGGATATCATCCCTAAACGTGGTTAAGCTGTTATTAACTAAGGATAATGTCAAATCATCAATTCTTATCCTAAAACGCTGCTTTATCCGAAATATAAGCCTAGAGTCCTATATGCAGGGGATCTAAAATTCTATCAAAGAGGGAGAGGTGTTGTCGGTTTGGAGAGTGCAATCCATGAATTTTAGAGGAGGACTAGCAGATCTTGGCGAATTCTAGCATAAAGAGGGAGCTATTCGAAGGATCTGAAGCCTGTTTCATCATTCCTTGAGATCAAACTTGGTTTTGATCTTGAGAAGAATAGTAAACTCACTTGGTCGAGATTATTTACTTCTGTGATTGTTTCCTTTGTGAAGCAAGAGCACTAAAAAATTTTTGTCAACCTGATCTGATCCACAGTGGTCCACGGACTAATGCGTCTCCAGCACAGGCAAATATCCCACGAATGCAGCGAGTGATAAACGTCCTCTGCGTGTGTTTGAAGAGAGTTGTAATTATTGTTTTATTTGTGTAAGCGAGAAGTATTATAAAAAGACTAAATCCTTTGAATTCATTGTAATCGATAAACAATTGTAATGGATTCCAAAAATAAAATAACATCCGACACAAACACGCTGGCGACTACAATGGGAGCCAACAGTCTTTCTGCCGAGGTTGTTGTACCGCAACCACGGATCAAGATCCTAGTTGAAGAGGTTGAGTACGAGTTCGACCAGGCTAAGTTCGAGGAATACCTCTCTTCATCCTCATCAAGATCTTCCTCGTCCCGCAAGTACAGGAAGATATCGACATCAAAGAAGACTCAGGATGATTCTTGACTAATTGTTGCTAAGGCTTCCCCTCGAAATGCTCCTCCAGCATCTAAGGAAGATGAGATTTCAGATCACAACGACTCCTATTCAGTCTAGGAGTTGTTTAACGAAGATGCACCAATTTTGACAAAGAGGGCTCGTCAGAGGCAACGGTAATGCCTCGCACGTCAGCTTGCCAAGACCTTGGAGCCGTTTGACGGGATTCGTTATAAGGTAGATCTAGAGTTCAGAAAACGCCAAGCGCCTTAGCAGCAAGAAAATGGCTCTTCCTCCAAACCATCAGCCGATGAATGGGTCCGTATCAAAAGGACTTGTTTAACTCTCGAGGAGCGCATCCAGAAGTGTCACGCATGTGCCTTAGCACAAAAGGCGCAAGACACGAAGAAGGACAAGGTGGCCATGAAACCACCGAAACCACGCTAAGAATGGAGGCTAAAATCCAAAATAGTGACTCGGACAAGCACCGAGGCACCCAAAAATTACAAGCCAGCAAAGGGTGGCTCCGCCAAGGCCGAGCCACCTCAAGCTAGCCCGTGCCATGGCCGAGCCAGTTCAGCCTGGCAGTCACTTGTCTCACCTCCCACGGCCATTTCTGAGTCTCTGTCCGCTTCTGTTCCTATTCAAGTTGATCCAGTACCTTTGGTGAAGGCCCACAGCAACGTGGATCTTTCCCGATTCAAGATGATGATGACGGATTACCTTGGTCCTTTGCACGAGGATCGAGGAAAAGCTCCGGTTAAAGAGCGTTTGGGTTCCGTAAACAAATCCCGAGCGACTCTTCAGGATGGGGTCGTATTTGTCCTCCTAACAAGTTGAAGCCATCCCATATCAGAAAACACTCGTAATCGCCCGCTTGGGGTTGCATGTCTAGGTTCAGGAGCCTGTGAAGATTCCACACTCGTAAGGGGGTGGATCTAAATGTGTGACTCCTAAGAATGCCAACAAGGAGTTACATACCCGAAAGAAGACGTGTCCGTTATATGACAACATCATACATGGGGAATCAAGTCAACAACTAATAGGTTGCTCCGGTCACAATGCCGATGAGTTGTATTATCAGACTAGGGGTACGAAGAAATCTCAAAAGAGAAGTATCCCAGAATTGGACTCTCACTATCATTATGAGAGGTTAATCAGGGTAGTATTATCAGAGTGTAGTTGTCCTAAGATCGCTCCACGGAGGGTATCAGTATTCGAGAAAATCTCCACCAAAGTGTCCAAATCTAAATCAAGATGCTTCTACAAGAAGAAATATACAGGTCATGATGACGAGCTGCTAGAAGTTACCATTAATGTGGCTGATAAAGGAAAATCGATAAGGCGTTACAGCCTTGACTCTTTCTCGGAGGCATCTCAGTGCATCACTTGGTTATGGTCAGGAACTAGACAATCTAGACCGGATAGAGGACACTCCTTGGAGGATGAATGTCAGATGCTAACTCCGCGGTCACTTCCAACAATACAGTCTCTAGCATAGGAGAGTCTCATGAGGTGTTCATGATCAACTTTGAACAAATGGCCAAAATACTCGAAGATGCTCTGGCCAATCAGAAAGAGAATTTCAAATTCGAAATGGAAATGACTGTGCAAAGGATAAGGGAATTGCGTGATCAACAGATTCAAGCTTTATCAAATCAGATTGGTGAGTCTAGCCATTACAACGCTACTAATCAGGTAGATAGTAATTCAGACATGGATGAGAATCTCAATGCTGACACCCATCCTGTTGACCAAAATGCTAAGGGTGGTCTCATCGAGGATGACAACGCTGGAGGTGGTCCAGTTATTCCTTCCCAAAATTGATCGAAGGAAAATGCGGTCGAGGATGAGAAAATGAAAGACCAGAAGAGAAAGATCAACGCACCAATGTCCGCTCAAGAGGTAAAGAATACTATTATTCCATGTCCCTACCCAAGGGAGTGGGAGTCGATCCCGGATCCGGCGAAGTTTAATCTATTTAACTACACGTCGTTCGACGGAAAGGGCTCACCTACTTAACACCTAATTTACTTTAAGTCTTACCAGGGTGTGATCTTTGGCAACAAACCCTTGATGGTCCGGTCATTCGTTAGCACCCTTCGCGGAGCTGCCTTCGATTGGTACCACCATCTCAAGCCAGGAAGTATCAACAGCTGGGATGACATGGAAAGTTCGTTCCTCAACAACTTCTTCAATGATGACACCAAAGTGTCAATCGAAGCCCTTTTGAGTGAGAAGCAAAAGGACAGGGAGTCAGTTGCCAGCTTTGTTAAACGCTTCCATAACAAGGCAATGAATTATAGGGATCCTGTCACTAAGGAATTCATCTTGCAGACATGCCACAATAATCTCTCCATTGATGTGCTGGAAGCCCTGGGGGTCGTGCCATCCATAACATAGAAATAATTAAAACTGTATGGGGAACAGGCCGAACGCTTTCTCAAAAGAAAAAAGCTTGAAAGGGGCCAACAGACGACTAACCCCCGAACTCGAATTTTTATTCTCGTTGTAAGGGAAAGGCACCTGCAGCGGCTGTTGACGCTAATCAGACATCACAACAGCAACCTCAGAAGCAACAAAGGGCTCTAGGTTTGAGACTCTAAGAATACTTCTTTAAGGATGAAGAGGTTTTAGCTATCTTTAAATACCTCCTTAAAAATAACAAAATCAAGTTGTCACCTATTATGAATCAGGAGGAAGCTAACAACACTTCAAATCTAAAGTATTATGTGTAACACAGGAGGATCCTTCATCCCACCAAGGCTTGCTTCATTCTCAAGAACAACATTCAAGCCTTGGTTGATGCTGGCATCATAACACCGAAATAATCCGAATGAGAACCCTATCTTCCGACAGGTATATAAGGTAAAACTGCTCCCTTATACTCCAACGGATATACGAGTATAAATTATTTCCACAGCCTCCAACTGGTATATGGGACTAAACTATTCGCTACCATTGACGAGAAGTTCCTGGAGAATATTACTCTTGATATTCTTAATGATAACCCGACTGGATTCAGGTTCGCCAAAGGGTTGGGGTGGAATACCTCAATGCATTCTAATGGGAAATTCCTAGAGAATACTACACATGGTATTCTTAAGGATAACCCAAAACCTATTTATTATTCAAGATGAAGACCAGTCGTCTAAATAATTCACCCTTAATTATAAATAAAAAGTAATTAAGAACCTCTCACGGTGGCTACTTAATCATTTCCAAGATGATTAAAACCCTCCCACAATGACTTTTCGAGTATCCTTTCGTTGAGATGAGATTTAATGACCTCATTTAGTCAATCTTCCCTCATGAAAATCCCACGATGTAACTGTGGAGTGCTTGATGATTCACGGTCCTCCACCACAAAGTTCCTCACTAATCAAATAAACTGACGGTGGGTCTACCAAAATTCTTTTGGTTGAGTCCATTCAAACTCTCACTGTGTTTGTGTACTTAACACTCCCAACGTTACAGTCCTAACACGGTATTCAAAAATTCAAGCTGTCAATCCATGACAATTATCCAACCCCTTCGTGTTAAATCCTAGCCACTTGACACTAAAAACTCCACTGAGTGATTTGTACGAGTCAACATTCCCAGTGTTATTTGTATCTTCACTCCCACTATTTCTTGGTCAAACCTTCCTATAGTTAGGACCAAAGCCAAAATCCCCTCTCGATTCCTTCCATGAATGAGAGGTCCACTTTCAAATCGAGCGATCAAACCTTCCTACAGTTAGGGTCCTCTCAAACCTCCCACTTGGTCAAACCTTTCTATAGTTAGGGCCAAAATTGGGGTTTCCTCCCGATAAACGAGAAATCCATCTTCAGATTGGATGATCAAACTTTCCGATAGTTAGGGTTATCCGAATCTTTTTTGATTCTCAAAGTAGAGATCCCACTTTGAGTTTCTTTCGCATCTGGAGATAGAATATAAAATTTTTTCTCTCCAGCATCGGGTTCGTCTTTGTCCTAAGAGAAGATATCACCTTCCAACACCAAAATCTATGCGTTACACGCATGGGAGACTTTATCTTGATCCCTAAATAAATATAAGTCTGCATCTAACACATGCTGTCGGGTGGTCCGTTCCCACGAAAACGGCCAAGTATACGTATTCAGCATCGTAGCGATAAAATCCATGTCTTTTATGCATGGGGAATTTTATCCCACATCCTAAGTATGGATTAGTTAGCACCTAACACACGTTACATGTTAGTCTTTTACCATAAAAAGATAAAAGCTCACATATTCAACATCGTGGCAGACCGTTATTAACAACGTCATAATCCATGCCTTACAGGCATGAGAATTTTATCCCGAATCCTAAGTAGGAATAAGTTAGCGCATAACATGCGTTATCGGTTAGCCTTTTACCATAAAAAGGACAAAATCCCATGTATTCAATATTGTGACAGACCGTTATTAATAACGCCAAAATCCGTGTCTTAAACGTATGAGGAATTTTATCCCGAATTCTAAGTAGGGATAAGTCAGCGCCTAACACGTGTTGTCAGTTAGTCTTTTACCGTAAAAAGGACAAAAGCCCATGTATTCAACATCGTGGCAGGTCGTTATTAATACTGCCAAAATCCATGTCTTACACGCACGAGGAATTTTATCTTGAATCCTAAGTAGAGATAAGTCAACGTCTAACACACGTTGTCGGTTAACCTTTCTCCATGAAAAGAACACCAGGATTCACGTCTGGGGGATGGTATCTCAATCCTTGAATAGAGATAAGTCTACGCCTAACACGCGTTACCGGTTAGTTTTTCTCATAAAAAGGACGAAGCCTATGTATTCAATATCGTAGCACCAAGTCTAAGAGAGTTCATTCTCGTAGCATAACGTCACATGTGAAATGGGTTTAGATAATTCATATGCAAGCCCGATTCAAACAGTAATTAGTAAAGACATAATATCAAATCTGTTGATGGCTGAGGGTGTGCTAAAAATGCTAAAGTCTACGCCTAACACGTGTTATCGGGTAGTCTATTCCCGTGACAAATGATAAAGTCTACGTATTCAATATCGTAGCATCAAGTCTAAGAGAGTTTATTCTTTTAGCACAACATCACATGCGGAATGAACTTAAACAATCCGCATGCTAGTCCAACTCAAACAGTAGTCAGTAAAGGCCTATCAAATCTGTTTATGGATAGAAATTTGCTAAAAATCCTATATGTATTATGGTTATTTATTCTAAACGGAATGAGTAATTGTAATAAGATACAAAAGTCATTGACGCACCAACTTCACCAGCCGGTCTCGTGACTTTAACTCCCAGGAGTATACGAGTATAAACTGGTCCTCCCCGCTCCAACACCTTAAGAGCTTAAACTGTGTAGACTCCAGTTAACGTATGAGTATAAACTATGTTCACGCCGATCAATGCGTTGCAATGAAAGTCAACATAGGTTAACCCATTGCCATGAAGGTCAGCACCAACCAAAACGTTGATAATTTCACCGAAACAAGGTTCAGATCAATTCCAGGTCAAAGGATAATCCCTAGGGAGCTCAACCACGATTCAGATATAAACTCCCGACGAAGATAATCAGTTCAACGTCGATTCAATGACATGAGCTAATTCAGATATCAACACATCAGTCTCAGTTCAAGATTTCGATAACGGTTAGACGATAAACGCAGTATCAAAAAAATTTAGCTATTCGACAAAATACTGAATAGACTAAAAGATAAAGAAGTCTAATAATTGAAGGTTGGGCCTATCACATTCAAAGTATTTCATGCTCCTCTATAAAAAATAAGACTGGAATACTTTAGAGGGGGTATCTGTAGACATCAAAAATTATATATAGGTTCCCGTAGGCAGCTCGAGACAGAGAGAAGATGATGAACATCGTTATCTGAGTCAAAGAAGATTATTTGATGTCAATGTTTGGGGCTGAAATTGTTTTCTTCATTGTATAACTCATTACAACTTTAGTTGTTACAATAAGTCCGAAAAAGGATGATCTTTTTATAAGATCTTACACAATGAAAAAAATAAAGAAAATTACAATCTCCTTCAAACAACACACAGCAAAGAACGTTTATCGCCTATTGCTATTTGCGTGGGATCTTTGCCGGTGTCGGGGTTTATCCGTGGACCACCCGCGGATCGGATCTGATTGACAAAAAAATTGATCAGAGCTCCTACTTCACAAAAGAAGTATTCATTGAAGTACTGATTTCAACCAAGCGTAATCAGTACTCTTCTCAAGATTAAACCAAGCTTAATCTCAAGGAAAGGTGGAAACGAGCTTCAGATCCTTTGAAAGACTCTATCTTTATGCCGAAGTTCACCGGGATCTCGCTAGCCCTTGCTGAAATTCGTGGCTCTTGGCTCTGAAGCTTGACAGCACCTCCTTGTCTTGATAATGATTCACCCCTCTGCAAGGAGACCATAGGTTTGTATTTATAGGGCTTCGGATGCAGGGTATTTAGATAAGAACAAAGGATTTGACCATATCTTTAGTTAATAACGGCCTATCCATATTGAGATATGATATCTAAGCAGTTGGAACACTTAGAAATGAAGAAATCCCAAAAATCTATCCGGAAATACATTTTGGGTACTTGAGGCACGTGACAGGTGCTGTCGTCTCGGACTGGGCGCGAGACAGCTCGTGCTAACCTGCAGGGGTGCGGGTCAGTCGAGGCTGACCTACGTTAGCGCGGGTCAGCAGCTTTTGACCCATGCTGGCACGGGTTAGCTAGCGCTGTCCCACGCTGGTGCAGGTCAGCCAACGCTGTCCTACGCTGGCACGGGTTAGCCGCCTCAGCTGATGTCTTTGGCACTTTGCGACTTTTCGGGACTTGTACTTTCTGCCGTTTTGCGTATTTAGTCGTCTTGTTGATTTGTACGCATCACTATTTGTTTCATGCACTCGTTAGCTTCTTTAAGGTACTTGGAATTGACCGACAAGCGTGGTGGGCATTTGGAACTGACCGACATGCGTGGCGGGCACTCGGATAATCCTTCTTGACTCGGATGATGACATTCATCGTCTTCTCTTCATCTCGAGCTGCATGTGGGAACCTATAGGCATTTTTATACGCCTATAGATACCCCATCCAAAGTATTTCAGACTCATTCTTTTATAGAAAAGTCTAGAATGCTTTGGATAAGACAAGCCTTGTCTTAAATCTCTTCAGTATTTCGTTGAGCAGATGGCATAAAAGGACCTGTGAATTACCTTAATTCTTGACTTCTTCAGCCTTTAGTCTATTCAGTACTTTGTCGAATAGATAAAGTTCTTCCGGCGTTGCGTTTATCGTCTGACCATTGTTGAAGTCTTGAACTAAAATTGGTGTGTAAGTTTCTGAACTTAGCTCGTGTCATTGAGTTGACGTTGAACTTGATCATCTTTGTCAAGAATTGGTATCTGAATGTGATTGAACTCCTTGGAATCATCCTTTAACCTAGAATTTTTCCTTAGCCTTATTTTGGCGACATTATCGATGCGTTGATCGGCATTGAACTTTACTGTAACGCGTTGTCCGGCGTTGACCTTTATTGTAACGTGTTGTCCGGCATTAACATAGTTTATACTCGTACGTTTGCTGGAGTCTATACAGTTTAAGCTTTTAAGGTATTGGAGCGTGACAGTCCCAAATTTCGGGTTGCAGGACCAACTATTAAAGTTGTTTCATTTGTAGGTATGGATCTTATCCCGAAGTTATTGGACGCTCAAGTCACGAGACCAATTAATGAAGCTGATGCGTTAGCGACTTTCGCATATATAGGATTTTTGGCAAACCCTCAGCCATCAACGGATTTGATGAGTCTTTACTGACTACCGTTTGATTCAGACTAGCATACGGATTATTCAAGTCCGTTCCGCATGTAACATTGTGCTAAGAGAGTTAACTCTCTTAGTGATACGATATTGAATATGCAAACTTCATCTTTCTCACATGAAAAGACTAAATGACGACGCATGTTAGGCGTAGACTTTAGGATTTTTGGCAAACCCTCAGCCTTCAATGGGTTTGATATGCCTTTACCGATTACTGTTTGAATCGGGCTAGCATGTGAATTGTTTAAACCCGTTATCACATGTAACGTTGTGCTAAGAGAGTTAACTCTCTTAGTGCTATGATATTAAATACGTAGACTTCGTCTTTCTTACGGGAATAGACTACCCGACAATACGTATTAGGCGCTGAATTATCGCTTGTAGGCATCAAAAATTACCGATAGGTCCCCGAACATAGCTCGGTGTCAACGAGCGGCGATCGAA
>BQKN01000068.1:1095936-1122800 GCA_022839385.1 Asparagus kiusianus | reverse complement strand
GGGGGGGGGGGGGGGATTACATGTACCACTTGATTCTAATCCCTATGCTCGCCTTTGGACCAATTTTGTGTGTCTTTGCCTGTTGGTTGAGGGTCCTCATTGCTCAAGCTAGATCCAGCACTTGCAAAGCACAAGCACTGTCTCACTAGCCCATTTTCTACACAACATGTTTCCAAACAAAACAAAACAGAATCATGGTCAAACTCAAACCTGCGTGGGCACCAAAATTCCTATTCTCATTGGATCATTGCAGTCAGCCACACACAAAGTTGCAATGTAAAAATTCAACCCCATTCCATAAACAAAACCCCACGAAGTAATTTTTAATTGGGTAAATTAACAAACTAGCAAGAACTTTCAGCGATTTACAGCAAAACCCCAATAACTTTCAAAATCATTAAACCTCCAAGAACTTTCAATGTTTTGTAGAAAACCCTAAATAACTTTCAAAAACACACTAAATGTTTGGGGCCGACACGCTCTACTCGTTGCGGAAGCGAATCACCTCGAGAGAAAGCCCTTACTTTTGTTTTTCACAAAACTTAAGCCAACATCGATGTTCCTCTTTTGATATGAAACAAGAACATAAGTGAAATATCTCAGCGAGGTGAGATATACACTCTTCCCAATATCAGATCTAGATCCGAATATCAAGGAAATGACAAGCAATGATAAATACAAAGAAAACAATAAAGAAGACATGATATTTATATGGTTTGGCAAACTTGCCTACATCCACGGGGAGGGGTGAAGGGAGATTCCACTATGATGGAGAACACCGACGACTTGTACAACCCACAAGCTCATCCCAAAGATGAAGCTTTGATTTTTACCCAAGAGAAGATGACTTCTTTCTTGTAAAATCTCTCCAAGCACTCAATCTTTTCTCTCCTCAAGATCTCACCTTTTTAGATCTGAAAAAACTCTCTATTTTGTAGTCGGCAAAACACTCTTTTTCACCTACAAAACCCTAGGAACGAAGTTCCTATTTATATTAAGAAACCAAGGTCCGAAAAACGATCTGGAAAAGATCCGCATCGATCTAGAAAATCCGCTCCGAGACACCCTTTGGTGTCTCGTGGTGTCCACGCGCCGCACTGGTGAGACACCCTTTGGTGTCTCGCGGTGTTCACGCACCGCTATTCACAATTCTCCACCTCGTACATCATTTGATAAACCTTAAATTTTGGACGAACACCAAAAAAATACTGTGAGCATCACAAGAGAAATCTGAAACACCAAACCAGCTGCACCATTATACCATGGCTGCCTACATACCCTCTGACTGGGATCAAGCTAATCGTAGTTCTGCCCATTGTTCTCCATATAGTCTCCACATCACCCCATCACCGCCCGGAAGGGCCATGACCTCTTGGGCAGATCAACACGAGCTGATATGAAGCAAGTCCAAACAATGCTGAAACTTGATACCTGTCACCACCTTGGTCAATATGTCCGTGGGATTCTCATTTGTGTGCACCTTCATGAGAGAAATATCACCTTCCTCTATGACATCCCGTACAAAATGATATCTAACGTCGATATGCTTAGTACGATCATGATGAACTTGATTCTTAACCAATGAATCACACTCTGGCTATCGCACCACAAGTTCACATACTCCTGCTCAATCCCCAAATTATCTAGAAGACCTCACAACCACAATGCTTCCTTCACTCCCTCTTCCATGGTCATGTACTCTACATCTGTTGTAGAAAGTGTCACTGTAGTCTGTAACATTGATCGCCAACTAACTGGAGCACCATGTATTCTGAACACATAACTAGTAGTATGTCGTTGTCTGTCTAGATCGCCCGCATAGCCTGAGTCTACAAACCTATCAATCTGACACGTATCTCCACCAAAGCACAGACCTGTATCTGTAGTACCCTTCAAGTACCTCAGGACCTATTTCACTGCTTCCTAATGCGTCTTTCTCAGATTCGCCATGAACCTACTGATAACACTGGCTGTTTGTGAAATATCTTGACGTGTACACACCATTGTGTACATCAAACCGTCGACTGCGCTAGCATAAGGTATACGCTCCATGTGTGCCTTTTCTTCTACTGTAGTGGAAGATTGTTTACCTGAGAGCCTGAAATATAGAGCTAATAGAGTCACCACTGACTTAGCACTTTACATCCCAAACCTTACGATAACCCGCTCAATGTAGCCCTTCTGACTCAATAGAGTCCGTAAAATGTTTCTGACCTTAAATTAATGAGAGCGTAGGCCCCTGGGCCACTAGCGCAGTCGCTTGCTATATTGCCTTTGCCTAATACCCATCCCTCACCCACCCTCTTCCTCCCATGTGGACTTAAAATTTCAAAACCTTCTTTAGATAGAAAAAGAGTAGATGAAAAGAGATGAGAGAGAGAGAGAGAGAGAGAGAGAGAGAGAGAGAGAGAGAGAGAGACTAATTTCTTGTTTAAAAAAGAAGAGAGATGGAGAAAACCTTGGTCTTTTTCCAAATTAGGTCGTCATTGAAATTGCTATTAGGTCACTTATTAAATATTATTAAATGTTGCAAATTAGTCCCTCTAGTTTGCCAACGTTTGAGTTGAGGGAAAATTCATTTTATGTTAGCTTTTTGACATGAAAAGACAATATTATCTTTATGTTTACCATCCTTGTTTTGAAGGAACCATTTTACACTCCGGACTTGTTAAACTCCATATACATTAAAACAGTTCCCTCAAAACAGTCTGCTCTTTCTCATAACCCATTCTATAACTGCTCTCCTCTTTCCATCTAACATGTACGTACTCAATGAGGGTAAAATGGTAACAAAATATTCACTTTTGGTTTCTAACCTAAATAAGGCTAGCACATTCTCATCACCCAATGAGATGTCCGGGAATAAGCATTCTAATTTAAGTGGGAATAAAAGAAATTACACAGTTTTCAAATATGCACATTACCACTCCATTCTCTAATTGCACAAATACTTGAGAATGAAAATGAGCATTCTATTCTCAATTAATTTGATTCCATTCATTGTTTCATTACATTCTCAATTAAAATTTACTCATTTTCTCACCGGATCCATATATCTGATTGGTAGATAACTAAAATATTCTTGAGAGAAAAATTCTCATTTGGACAGAGAGAAAGAGTGTGTGCACGCACGTTGCTCGGAAACGAGAAATGACTAAATTGCATATTTTTCACTTAAGCAATTTTTTATTGTTTGCTAGTTACATATAGAGTGTTTCAGTGAGGGAAGTATAAAGTTTAGGGATGAGCAAATAGTTGGCTCGCTCGATTTTGATGAATTTTCTCAAAACCGAATCAAATCATTCTAGATTTTAAACCGAATTGAACTCACCAAAATTGGTTCAACGGCTTCGGTTCGGTCTATTCAGTTTACATTTTGGCACATTTGGTTAAGAAATATGTTTTCTTTGACCAAGAAAATATGCGAATAAAGAAATAAATGAAAGTGAAATGTGAATTAAGGAATTAGTAAAAAATCAATACAAAATAAATTGAAACAATAAAAAAATTTAAGAAAAAAAGATAGTAAAACTTATGGAGTAATGACAGCAATGGAAGTCTATGTTTTGGCAATTGAGAGAATGGTCGGTTCAATTTGTTTGGATTGAAAACAGAACCAGCCAAACTATATTCTAAGATCGAACTGAACCGTCAAACTTTAGTTGGTTTCGTCAGTTTAATCAAGCTCAAACCAATTAATGTTCACCCCTAATAACGTTCATTGGGTTATGCGAGATACAAAGGGGCTGTTTGGTTGCACACTTTTTGAGAAAACTTTTCTCAAAACATCTGACAATGGCAAATTTATAATTAAAAGTTTTCCAGAGATTTCTGTAAATTGTGTTTGGTTCAACAAAAAATTTACAGAAATATTTTCTATAAAATATCAAAACCTACCAAATTTTACAAAAAACAATTTCCTCTCAAAATGAGAGGAAATCACCAGAAATCTGACACATACCATATTTAATTAAAAAACCTACCAAATCTTGTTATTTTCAATAAAGTTATGAGCAATTTTCTTATTTTGAACCAAACAAGCAAAGTACAAAAAACAAAAAAATTGGTACTTTTTTATTTCTCTAAACTTTTCCTATAATTTTTTTAAGAAATGCAAGGAAATCATATTTTAGGTGGAAAACATTTCCTATAATTTCTAGAAATTGAACCAAACACCCCCAAAGTTTGTAAAAACCCCGAAGTTGGAGTGGGTTGTGAACTTAAGGGCTTGTTTGGATTGAGAGAAATAAGGGAGAAGTGAAGTTAGAGGAACCATTCACTTTGTTTGGGAACACTTAGAAGGTGAAGTTATTCATCCTATTACCCCTTAGTTCACCCCTTAATATTATAAAATTTGTTAATCCCCAAATTGGGATATAACCAAGGGGAAAAGAACCCCCTTCCCTATCCTTCCCTTCTCTTCTCTCACCTAACTTCCCTTAAATCCCCTTAACCCCATTGAAATCCAAACACGCCACGCTTGAAAACAACTTGAAAGACTTTTAGGGGCCAGCACGACTTTCAAAATATTTAATAGTATGGGGGCTATTACGAAAAAAACCAAAAACCTTACCATAGCTCTATTTTAATTTCTCCATTCATTACCCCTTCTTCTTCCTCTACTTCTTCTCCATCACCTCATCATGTCGGCGTGCAAACTGCTCTCTCTTTCTCTACCCTTCTCTCTGCTTTGATGACTCGTTGCCATGATTTTTTTTTTTCTGAGGGAACCCGTCCCTTTTCTTTTGTGATTGCCCAAAATAGTATATGCCCATGAAAAACCCAGTTCTATTCCCTTGATTTTTGTACTAATCCTTGCATATTTGGTGGGTTTTTTTGTACCCATTAGGATTTTGGGTGAGATTCCATCTCTTAGTTTGAAGATTTCTCTGCGGAAGCTCTGGTTTCCTGCAAAATCCAATTACAGTTCCCTGGGCTATGTTTAGAAAACCCTGAAAAAAGTTTTTGAGTTTTTTCATTTTTTGTTTGCCCATTTGGTTTCCAACTCATAAGAGAGGGGCTTGGGAGAGAGACCCATCTCTCTTTGAGGGGTTCTGGGCAAAACCCAGCTTCCATTTTGCCTGCCGGATTTTCTGTTGAAAGCCCTATCAAACCTTGTGATGTTGAGGGCATTTGGTTGTCTGTAGGTTTTATTTGAGTTGGGTTTCTAAGGGTTCTATTTTTTTTGGAACTCATCAACATGTCAGAAAACTTGCCTGATTTTGTGGAGTGGAGGGAGCAATACATAAATCAAGAGAGAGGGAGCCGTTTGGTTCATTACTACCTTGAGGACTCCTCAGGGGAGTCCTATCTTGCTGTTGTTGGAACTGAGAGGAGCCTGAGACACATGCTTTATGTGGCTTCAGAGGAGTTCTCCCAGGCCTATGGGCTCGATAAGTCTGGGGTTTTGCCCCTTAAGTGGAGATCGAGGAGGGAGGTCATTGATTGGCTCACTTCGTTTATTCCGGGGAGGATGAGCTCCCGAAATTATTTCAGTAATTTCTTGCTCTTAATCTTGTTTGGACTATTTAGTTTTTCTAAGTGAAATTGCACTTTTTGTATTAAAGTGCGCTTTGCATCTGTTTTCCCTGAATAGTTGCAGATTTATGTAGCAGAATTAATGGCATGGGAAATATTAAGAATATTTTCTTTGACTTTAGTTATAGCACTTTCATGTGAAAATTTATTAATAACCACTTAATGTCAAAAGTAGTTGTGTTTATCAGGTTTCACTGGCACATATAATTTGCTTCTAGTCTTAAGAGCCTCTAGTGATCTCCACAATGATTGAACTGTGAATCACTTAGTTTGATGTTTATTTGGTAAGTTTACATCTCTACTCACACCCGTTCGTTGAAGATTTATGTGAGTTTCGAGGTATTGCAATTGATTATGTGTCATACATCCATCACCAGAATATTGACCTGATAGCTATGCCATATCATTAACTGGGATATGGTTAATCTACGTTCGCCACATATAGGCTTCACTGATCTCACAATTGAGTTGGTTTCTAACATTTGGGCAAGTTATTGTGTGGAAATCTTTTCTACTTCCTTTGTTCTTCATTGGAAGTGTCTGGCTTTCCTTGTTATATTGAAGATGGGAACTACCTTTCCACTTAAGGACGTACTTCTCTCCATTTTCCGATCCTTATAGTACCACCTAGTTAGGGCCATTATGCATCTCTCTTGTTATTCAAGAGCATTTCGAGGTGTTTGGCTATGTGAAACTTGATTCAGTGGTATTTAGAGTGCTTATCGAGCCTTTTAAATTCCAAGAGGCAAGGCAACACTGAAAGTTGGAGCACTGTGGTGACTTTTCATTTGTAGTTATTTTACACTACAGCCCCATGAACTTTCAACATTTTATAGTAAACCCTAATAGCTTTCAAAATCACGCTAAACTCCCAACAACTTTTGCAGAAAACCCATAATATCTTTTGGGTAAGTTACATTAAACCCCTAATAACTTTCAAAATGTCTTTTTTATATTGTTTTTTGGATTTATGGGAGTTATTTGAAAAATGCAGAAACTTACTGGGGATTTTTTTGCAAAACACAAAAGTTATTAGGGAGTTTAGCATGATTTTGAAAGTTATTAGGGGTTAATTGCAAAATGCTAAAACTTCCTGGGGGTTTAGTGTAGTTTTCCCTATTTTATATTCGTTATTTTGTTATTTGTTTTTTTGTTGTCGAGTTGGTTGTTTGGCTTATCTTGTGCCATAAGTGTTAATGCAATTTGTTATAAGAACTTTTGATGGTTCTTTGTCTTCTTTGCCAGAGTTATTTATGTTGGGGATTAATGGATCCTACAACATCCACACACAATAAGGAGTTCGAACAACAAAACAACACAACATATTTTTTATGTGGATCATAAAAGTCGAGAACTTGGGATGCTAAGCGAACCACGACCTAGGTTCAATCCTCCCATATTCGCGTGTAATACGACTTGATTCACCAACTTCAGTGACTGGATTTAAAATTCAAACCCGTTAAAAGAACTCTTTTTAAAAAGAATAAACAACAAAGAACACGAGAAAGTTAAGTGAGTAAAGTATGCATACCTTATTGTAACATGATTCTGAAGGTTCTTTTACCATTACTGATATTTACTAGCATATTTCTTAAGTTTGATTCTTGTAAAGCCTTTAATTTCTACATTTAAGAACCAAACCTAAAGCATACCATCTACCCTAGCGTACCTTATAAGCCTGCCCTCCTCGTATCTCCTCGTATCTGATTCCTAGTAAGTGGCGTATCACGCTCCTATACCGTCCTGTGAACCGGAACAAACCGGATTCTATGCAATTATTAGCCAAACACACCTATCTCCATGGTCTTTCACAAAGAAAATTCACTATCTTCACAAACCAATAAATACAAGTTTTGCATGGATGAAATTTGAATCTCATATCCCTCAAAGAACAACGATTACTCAAGAACTACAAGAGGATATTCTTTCTGCATAAGAAGATAGCTTCCTAACACTAGCACACACCCTTTTATAGTTTATAGCCTTCATCCTTTGCTATTTCCAAGGCCAAATCAATGTGCATTATTACTCTTGGGAAATTCCTAGAGCAACCTTCAAATGTCCACTTGTTGCATTCTCCAACGTTGACCAGCCCTTCTACTATCATCACTTGTCAACACCATATATTCTTTCTCAATTTTGAGATTTGTGGAGAACGTACCAATTTATGGTCTAGGGAATTTTTGGATTTCGATCCTAGGTTGCATCATCAATTTGTCATAGATTATTTGATCCAGCCTGCTTTTAAGCTTTATGGTAGGCGGTCTAATGCCCACAACTGCCTTGTTCAATTTGGTTAATCTTCCTTTGATCCTGCTCAATTAATTCTTGATCAACCCCATTATGGGCCTATTTTCCTCGAAGAGGTTATGTGATGATGATGCATAGGTTCTTGGACACTGCTTCTGGTTGCCTTAGGCATATTTTTCTTCTTTCACTTTTTAGCAGGCTTTGAATTGAGTTAAATTTAATTTTAAAAAGTGGCCTTTTCAAGTCTTTGTTGTTCTATATTGAACTTTGAACTTGTTCAAATTTTTGGCTGTGAAAACATTAACCTCAATTGATACCACTATTTTCTAATTATTGATGACATTTCATAGTAATTCATACTTAATTTGGCAGTGTTGCCTTCTTCTTGATTTGACATGAGAATGTTGTTTCTTTCTCAAATTTTCTTTTTCCTTGCATTAAATTTTATCATCAGCATGGGTTTTCTTCTTGAAGGACATCAATTGAAGTGATGCCAGGTCTTTCTGCACATATATGAAGTAATATTGTAAGGAAACTGGATAATATAAATATTGAAAGAAATATAGACAATTTGTAACATTGTTTTTATATTGTGGAGCTGTAGCAGAAGTCTTAGGAGGCTTCTGAGGCAAAGGAGGAAGGAAAATATAGTCGTAGAAGGGAGTGAGCAACAGTTACCAGCTGCATGGCCCTTAACATCTTAGGAAAGAAGAAAGTTATTGATACTTTATAGGAGAAATCTGTGAGCAGATGGATAAACACCATAATATGCTTTTAGTTAGATTTTCGTATATAGAGATGCAGGAGATTGGCTATTATACAGATTGTTAGTTTTTTGTGAAAGTTGCGCCTCTTTTGGTCTAACTCGAGTAAACTATGTTTTACTCAAGGCAGTGTATGGGTAACTCTTCATGCTCTAACAGAATGTTTAAAGCAATTACATTTTGGGGTTTCAATAAAACAACAAATAACAAAGTAGACATTGAATGCTGTTTCCTAGCCTCTCGAAAGGGACCCTCTGTGCTTATCAACTTGTACCTGAGTAAGACACCGCCAACCGACTCCTATTTTGGGGCAATCACTTTGTCTATGTTTTTTTGAATAATTAATGCTTTAGAAACCCACTTGGTTGCAAAAAGTTGCATCCAAGACCCAGTCTGATAGCTCCTTACCCCGTGAAGAAACAACAGGCACCAGAGGTGTCGGACACTATCTTGGGTGCTCAGTATGGGTGTTCGAGGTGGGGGTTTGAGCATTATTCTTCTTCCCTCTTCACATTCTTATTTCACAATTTCTAAGGGTGTGTTTGACAACTTCAAAATAGAATTGAGCCAGCCTAGTTTTATCTTAACTAGATCAAAGTTGAACAATTAAGGGTTGGTCCACAAAAGAACTAGTTTAGGAGCTATATTTTGAACTAGAAAGAATTAGTTCAATTTGGGTCCAATTTTTACCAAACTAATAACAAGGTATTGAACCAAGGTTATATACCACCTAAAACTAGTTTGGTGATGCTTGCATGAGTGTCTTTTTCTTTCCGCTAATTGCCGGCATCAGTGTCAATAGTTCTAATGAACGCTCAATTGATTTCGAATTGGGCACTTGCTACTCACAAGCTTAGGATTTTGATTTTTTTATCACATGATATTCATGCATATCACCATTGTTTAAAAATATCCTAAATATAGCCTAATATATCAACTAATATACCCTTTTATAAGGCTTGCAACAAAACAATATGGTCTTAATATCCTTTATACCTTTTTGACAAGTTTTTGGCAATATATCCTCGACGAGTTCGATATATCAACCATATCCTTTTATATAACTTGTTGCAAAACAATATAGTTTTGCAAAATTTCTTTAAGGTTTTTAGTAAAAATTGCATCCTTATGAAGTTATTTTGGCAAAATTGTAATTTGCTTCTTTTCCTAAGTAAGTTTCTACAATTGGTTAGAGATTCTAAACAAATTATTTACATTTTATATTCTTAAGTTAATTTAGATTATGTTTTGTGATATTATATTAAATTTGAACATCATTTGATATGTCACTCCGATATTTACTACATATCCCTGGTATTTTCCCAACATCTGCAATTTGATATCGATTTTGCCTGTTTGATATATCCCCTATATTCAATATTTAAAACCTTGCATGTCACTGACAAGTTACAACCAGCGGACTTGTTTAATGCGCATCAATATCCGTTTTATGTTGTATTTAAGCTGCTATTTAACAATGTTTTTCTTCACCTACTTTCCTTTTTAGCCTATGTTGCATGGGTTCTTCTATCTAGAAGCCGTATCTGTAACAAACACGTCCCTTACCCGACACTTACTAAACACTTTTAAAGTATAGGAATACATTTATTGAGATTGTACTCAATTATACAATACCTGTTTTAATTTTTTTAAAACACTCATCATACACTTCTTGGACATATTTTCTACACTTGACAACCAGTTTTAAAACTTATGGGACTAAGATCGGTTTTGTTTCAGCCCATATTTAATTAAATCTACGATTTCATAGGGTAATTGCGCATCTAGCTCAGAATTATGATTTCAGTCCATGCGTTACAACCATGTCCCGTCACCCCCGAACCCTACCTTTTAAAAATTTTCCGTGTCCTGACTCTGCGTCAATAGCCGTATCCGTGCAACTTAGTTTTCAGCCCCTTTTAGATATCTTTGTCTTTTAACGCTAGTATATCAATTTAAAGGCTAAATTTTTTCCACTCTTTTTTCCGGTAATGATCTTACTGTCTCTAATCCTAGTTGGTTGTTAGAAATATGCATTTTTAGGATGAACGAGGTGTAGCTTTAGTAGACAGCAACACTTATCTATGGTTCCCACATGGGGTAGGCACTAAGAAGGCAAATACTTGCAAGAAACTAAGATCTTCCATGCAAGCTGGATCTAGAGAAAGCATCTTAAATGCTTACTTTGTTCATTACTTGAAAAGATGTTTTGCAGCAAAGAGACTGTCATTCAGTTTAAATCTTTTCATTGGATATTCAACCTCCATTGTTTAATGGATTTACTTGTATTCTTGAGCTGGTTGTGACCTTATTTATCTGGTTTCTCAGCCTCTGTATTTTCTAGCAATTAAACTGGCTGTTTATGTCTCATGTTTTTTTATTGCTTTGACAAGTTTTGGTTATTTTGTTTTTCTTTTATATTCCCTTCTTTGTGATATGATAACCTTGATTTTGCAATATTCTTTATTTCTCCAATATGATCCTTTGGGATAATGACCTTTATCTCTAATCTGCAATCATCCATTGCCCATTACCCATATGAATTGAATACTCAGCTTTTGTATACTGTTTCACTACAGAGTCACCATTAAGGCACTCTCTGGGGTCTGGCATGTCTTTTGATGGAGTAAGTGATACTGGAAGCTATCAACATAGGCAAATGGTAATTAATCACACGACAGTACTCTTCATTGTCTGGATTTATTAGTTTTCTTTTGATAACCTTTGACCATTCTTTTTCAGGGATTTTGTGGAAGTTTGTATGGTCAAAGCCTGGACATTGTGTGGACTGGTATTTCATGGACTTGTGGCAAGCAGCTCAGGCACTACCAAGCTTTTTCTCGTAATGGGATCACTATTGGTGTAAGCATCGTTATGATTATTATTTTAAATCTTATCTGTTCCGTCTCAATTTTCTCAAAAGATTATTCTCACTGTGCAGACCCATTCTTTTGTTCTTGTAATGTCCGAAGGGGAGAATCGCTATCTTGCTTATTTGGAAGATATGTATGAAGACAAGAAAGGGCAGAAGAAGGTTAAAGTGCGCTGGTTTCATCAAAATCAGGAATTTGCTTGTAAAATACCCCGACCAACTCCACATCCATGTGAAGTCTTCATCACGCCGTACTCTCAAGTCATCAGTGCGGAGTGTGTGGATGATATTGCTACTGTTCTAACACCTGATCACTATGAGAAATGCTTGGCGACACTTCCCTACTCCTCTTCAGCGGGAATTCGATTTTGCTTTCGACAGTACAGTAAAAATAAATTCAAACTCTTTGACCTCAGAACTTTGCGGGGATATTTTAATCAGGTAGTTCTTTCATGCATAGACATATGCAGTGCATCGGGGGATGAGGACGAGTTTGGTCATGAGAGCACCATAAAGCGAGGAAGTTCCAAAAGGATTAGATTTGTCAAGGGTGCACAGAAAAGTTATCTCACTCACCGTCTTGGTGTTACGGCATTGGGTCATGCGAACCACATTAGCAATTGCAAGATGGTCTATCAGAACTCAAGCTATGACTTAAGCATCAGGAGACCTCTTTCAGTAAAATTTATAGGACCCCAGAATTCTGTGGGACTACCTTTCAATGTTGATGATAAGGTTGAGTTACTTTGTCAAGACAGCGGCATCAGAGGCTGCTGGTTCAAGTGTACAGTTTCACAATTGTCGCAAAAGAGGCTGAAGGTTCGGTACGATGATGTGCGGGATGAGGATGGTTGTGGAAATTTAGAGGTAAAAATATAAAGATAAAAAAGTACAAGGACTAACTGTTGAAAATTCGTGCTAATTACATGCAAAATACGCAACAGAAGACTGTATGTATAATAATACTAAGCATGTAGAGAGCATGAAATACAAGCTAGGACCATCCTAATTAAATCTAACATGATCCCTATAATAAAGAGAGCAATCAAAAGCTTTGAAGGCCTACTTTCGTAGCGTGATTCGATGGTAGATCGATCAACCCCTAGCTCGTTCTCCTTGTTGTAAACCTCCTTGTAGTGGATCTCCTAGTCTTCAAGTGAGCTTGATAAAATCGGAGTCTTCTTGAGACACAAGGCAAGATATCCACCCGAGGTAGTTTAAAATCCTACTACTTCCTCTTACTTAAAGATTGCTAGAGTTTAATAAGAGGTAGAGCTCTCTTTCATTCTCTTATGAAAAAAATCACTTAGCCAATTTTTCATTAATCTCTCCATAAGAGAGAGCTCATATATATAGAGTGAGATATGTCATGACATCAAATCCCTCTGGTTAAGACATATATGCACTCTTCTAAATCACCATTTAGAAATACAGTTTTGACATCCATTTGTCAGGTCTCGTAGTCATAGTGAGCAGCTCTAGCAAGTAGGATCCAAATAGATTTTAGTATAGCCACTGGAGAAAATGTTTCATCGTAGTCTAAACCAGGTCTTGACGAAAACCTTTAGCTATCAGTCTACTTTTAAAAATCTCTACTTTCCCATCTACACCCAACTTTTTTTTAAACAACCATTTGTAACCTATGAGTATCACCCCTTTAGGAGCATTGTCTAAGATCCATACTTTATTGGTGTACATAGTGTTTATTTCGGACTTCATTGCATCTTGCCAAGCAACAGAGTCCCTATTCTGAGAGGCTTACTGATAACTAAAAGGTTTGTCATCACCTATGACGTGATCTAACATGTTACCTTCAACGAGAAAATCATATTGTTTCTTAGGTGCATGGGATTGCCTTGGGTATCTGCGGAGTGGTTGAGGTTCTTCTGGTACAACTGAATTTTTTGGTTCTGCTAAATTATCAGTATTAATTTGTATTTCTGAAATTTCTTCCAGTTCTACCATGCTCCCACTAATTTCTTTTTTAAGAAATTCCTTCTCCAAGAAGGTAGCATACCGAGAAACAATTATTTTTTGTTCATCAATGTGGTAGAATTGATATTCATGGGAATTCCCTGGATATCCTACAAATTTACACAATACTGAGCGTGCCTTTAACTTTTTGGGATCTTGTTTTTTTACATAAGCATGACATCCCTAAATTTTAATATAATTAAGATGTGGTTTTATCCCATACCATATATCATATGGAGGTTTAGACACTGCTTTAGTAGGAACCTTATTCAGTAAGTGTGTTGCTGTTTTCAACGCATACCCCCAGAATGAAAAAAGTAACTTAACATTACTTATCATAAAACGTACCATATCTAATAGGGTACGATTCCTCTTTTCTGACACGTTGTTAAGCTGTGGTGTAAAGGGTGGAGTAACATAAGAGATAATTTCATTCTCTTTTAAAAACCCTAAGAATTCTGAGCTCAAGTATTCACCTCCTCGATCCGATCGGAGAACTTTAACTTTCTTGCTCGTTTGATTTTTTACTTTATTTTTATACTCGATAAATTTCTCAAATGCTTCATACTTGTGTTTCATCAAAAACACATGTCGAAATCTTGAAAAATCATTAGTAAAAGTAATAAAATAGGAGTAGCCACCTCTGGCCATTGTAGATATAGGACCACATACATCACTATGTATCGGTCCTAAGAGTTCTGTAACTCTTGCTCTTGTTCCCGTAAATGGAGTCTTGATCATTTTACCTTTAAGACAAGACTTGTAAGTATCATAAGACTCAAAGTCAAATGGATCTAAATATCCATGCTTATGTAGCTTGTCAAGTCTTTCTTTATTTATGTGACCAAGTCTACAATGTTATAAAAGAGCGTCATTCATAACTGATTGCTTTCTTTTATTAGTGTGATGAGTATTCAGAATTGTGTTTTGATTAAGAATATAGATGTCATTACACAATGTTCCATAAGCAATCAACTTTTGATTATATATGATATTCATAACATTGTTCTCTAACTTGGACATATATCCATCTTTATCTAATAAAGATATATATCACATCATAGTTGGTACAAAATAGCAGCTATTCAAAATCAAAATGTTTTCATTTGGTAAAGCTAGATAAAAATCCCCAACTGTAACTATTGTAACTATTACACCATTATAAACTTGTAGGGTCATCTCTCCAGCACCAAGCTTTTTATAACTTCTCAGCCCCTGTAACAAATTACAGACGTGAGATTCTGATCCGGTATCTAATATCCAAGATGTAGGATTTATAGAAAAATAATTCTGAGTAACAGAGTAACCAACGCAATTGAGGATGAAGCAACAACTTGCTTGTTCTTATTGAGTGAGCTAGGAATTCAGGACAGTTCATTTTCCAATGTCCTGACTTGTGACAATGGAAGCATTATGCAGTCGTTATTTTTGCATTCCCTTTGTCATTGACAGCCTTCTTAACATCTTTCTTTGGTTTAGTAGTTTTTTTTTTATTTTTTCTTGGCAACCGGTTTGCTAGAAGTGGAAGAAGATTTTCCTATAACCAAGGTTGGTGTTTGTCCCTTTTTCATAGAATTTTTCTTGTCTTAACAAATTAAGCAGGGCAGAAAGAGTGAGCTCCAAATCCATCATCAAGAACTGTGATATGAATCAGGAGTAGACGGGTGTCAAGGACTGCAGAACGATATCTGTATATCTATTTGCATCTAGGCCTGCGTTTAAAAGTTCAAGTTCATTGACATAGGCGATCATTTTGAGGACGTGATCCCTAACAGAAGATCCCACAATCATTTTCGTCTGGAACAAATTCCTAGACGTCGCGTACTTCATTTGTCGCGGTTGCTCGCCTTACAGTTTTTCTGTATTACGAAATATAGATCTGACATCCATATTCTCATGTTGCATCTGATGGACCAAATCCATAGAGGCAATTGTGAGGCATTGAGCAAGTGAATAATCTCTATCCCACTTTATGCGGATTTCATTGTCTGTTACAGTGGGTTCTGGGCCTATAACTGGTTCCAACGTTGTGAGGACATATGCTACTTTGTCACAAGTTAGGGCAATTTTAACATTCCTCAACCAGTCTTTGTAGTTAGGACCGGTTAACTTGTTCTGTTTTAGTATGAGTTTTAAGCCAGACATAATGACCTGAAAGAGAAAAATATTTTAGCAGATGTTCAATACATAAAATAGATTTGATTTATTTTTTTATCTAAGTTATGCCTCCTACTATTTTTTTGAGTCCCTCAAAATCTTTATAAGAGATGATCAGAAAACAACCCCTTGTTTTCAAGTAGGATCAAGATCCAATTATCATTGAATGTATCAACCTTGACGATGACCAACAAATCGATATACTCAATAATTGGTAGACAATTTTTGTCTTTTACATTCTTGTAATTCTTGATATGATTTTGTCCCTAGTTTTTTATGACCTTGACGATGACCAATAAATCATAAAATGCTAGTTAAGTTTGGACCCATCATTTCTTGGCCGGCTTAAATTTAACTTATGCATACTCTTGACGAAGGCCAACAAAGTTGTATAACCAACTTAAGCTATCCTTTTATCTTATATACAGATGAATACTACTTAGCCATAGAATAGTATTACCTTGACGATAGCCAACAAACAAAGTATTTATAAGCTTAGTAGTATTCAACTGAAATGATGGAGGGCTACGGACGATTTCATAAATCTTTTACCGTAATCAAACTTGATATAGTTTAAAGATGCTCTATATTTATACTTGTAACAATTAAACTAGTCAGGTAAGTACAAGATTGATGTGAGGGTTCCGAGATATTCACTGGGAATATTCATTAAACCTTAATTAAGTAATCACCGCTCTTTAAGACTATAGCGCGAAAAGTTGGGCAACACCCCTAATCTTAGGTTGGGCATCACCCCATGAGCTATATCTCATAATTATTTTTCTTGACACTAGTTAAAAGTTCGTTTTAAATACATTTCTTTTAACTGTTTTAGGTTTATTTATCTTTCACACTAACGCTATATTAATATCGGTCTCACCACTCTATGGTCAATAAACTCTTATTGTCATGTCTCACAAAGTTTAAAATGAGTTTTTATAATAAAAAAACTATTTCTCTAGTGAGATAGAGATATAAACTTGCAGAATATAGCACCCAATTATATTGACATCTACAATTGGGGCACAACCAATATATCAACATATGTAAAAGCAATATGGAATGATAGTGAACAACTAAAGGAATAAAATATAACTACACTAATTACATTTTGACAAGCAATTTGCAGCTCATTGTAGTGCTAGCTCCCTTACAAATCATGTATTATTACAATCACATATTCATAGGATGTGCAAGCCCCATTTATTATGGAAAAACCATCTCGTAGGATGAGTAATAGTACTGCATTGAATGTACAATAAAAGCTATAAATAAAATAACTTAACTAAACAACCATACCCCCCACACTCGAACAAGGGCCTATACCCGTAGGCGTAGCCCATGATCGGTGAGCAAGTGCCTAAACCCGTAGGCGTAGCCCATGCTCGGGGAGGGAAGATGTCATAAATAATATTACATTTCTAGCTATATTACATCAATACAATAAATGCAAGAGAATTGTTATTCACTACCATCCATAAACATATCATCCACGCAAGATGATATAAAACATATAACTTAATCAACATTAAGAAATATGCATCTATCTAGTTATGCAACAAATTGGAAAACTAGATAACATAGGGATTATCCTAACTCAAATAGGACTATCATGCTTCTAACATACAACTACACCAGTTATAAATAAGTGTTTTGTAATTTATACAAGTATTTTTACTCTTAAAAACTTATGAACCAAAAATAACATTTTTGAATCAACAACTAGTATAACTAATTACAAAACAACTTGTATTATTTAACTAGTTTCATCTACACTAGTAATTAGAAGCAAAAATAAAGTCCTCCATGAGTTAGATGTGCATGTTAAGATTTAATTAGATGGAACCATGGTTCTGATATCATGTTGGAAATTCGTGCTAATTACATGCAAAATACGTAACGAGATTATGTATAATAATACTAAGCATGTAGAGAGCATGAAATACAAGCTAGGACCATCCTAATTAAATCTAACATGATCTATATAATAAAGAGCAACCATAAGCTTTGAAGGTTTACTTTCGTTGCGTGATTCGATGGTAGATCGAACAACCCCTAGCTCGTTCTCCTTGTTATTGTAAACCTCCTTGTAGTGGATCTCCAAGTCTTCAAATGAGCTTGATAAAATCGGATTCTTTTTGAGACACAAGGTAAGATATCCACCCGAGGTATTTTAAAATCCTACTACTTTCTCTTACTCAAAGATTGCTAGAGTTTAGTAAGATGTAGAGCTCTCTTTCATTCTCTTATGAAAAAAATCACTTAGCCAATTTTTTATTAATCTCTCCATAAGAGAGAGAGCTTATATATAGAGAGATATATGTCATGACTCATCTCATGAGTCATGCCATGAGTCATCTAAATATAATAATTTCTTTCATGAGTCATGTAATGACCCATCTCATGAGTCATGCGAAGAGTCATGAAGAATCAAATCTATGTACTAAAACCATATTTCCAAACCATACCACATTATTGACTCATTAATTAAGGTATAATGAAGTGTGTATTTCATAAATGAAAATACCACATCAATACGGTGTTTCATAAATACGGTATTGCGTAATTTTCCAATCATTAACTAATAAGTCATCATATGACCAAAAAAATCAATGAGTTGACCAAAAGTCAACTATTGACCAAAAAGTCAACAGTTGATCAAAAGTTTATAGGAAAAAATACTAAAATTCATTTCTTAAGCACATAGCATTCTGATTTTACTGATACATATTACATATAATCGTTTATGTGTATCCGGTGAAAATTATATATGCATATCAATCATACATATTTAACTCTATAAATTATATTTCATAGGATTCAAGTACGCGCTTGGTGTGACTCTAGGACCCAACTTAAGACTCGACAGTGAATCATATCCACAAATACAATAGAGGTACTAGCTACACATGAAGACTTCCCAAATATAAGTTATGATAAATATCTGCAAGATGCTTACATAATTTTATCAGGACCACTCAGTGATAACATTGTACAGTCTGGTCTCTTCGTCAAACAATGTCAAACTATTGAGTCTAGGGTAAGGTAAACCGTCAAACCCTAATAGCTTGATTAGTGTTTGTTGATATTAAAGTCATAACCTTTTAAGATCACTGACACTCGGTTTATCTTATTTATCTTGACCAAGGATTTTCAGGCTATAGTTATATTAAACAATCTTATGACATCAACCCCCTATATTGGGAGAGACGAATCCCATCTTGGCATCTCAATATCTACTTATGTCTCGGGATGCACCCAATAAGAATCGTTATGCACAACTCAATAAGAACTGGTTAGGTAAAATTATAAGTACACCTATACTGACATGTAAGATATTGCACTCATGCCTCAGGTCAAGAGACTACTTTGTACTATATCACTTGAGAACTTTTATTTGACAGTTAAGTATAATTACCAACTAGACATTCTCAGTGAGTCGTTCAGTCAACTCATTCACTAATGAGTCACTTGTATACTATATCTTGATGTCTCACATCAATGATCCAAGAGATGGATTATCATCCTACCAAAAGAGAAATAGAGTATACACTAGTCTTCCCAAAGTGATAATGTCCTATTTCTACACTTCATTGACTAGGAACTTTTTAGAATATATGTTAGCGACAAATCAGATATCTTCATTACGATCATATCCGAAATATCTGATAGTCTAGTATCATTCTAAGAACTTTATCTGTATTAAAATATCAGGTAAATCTGACCAAAATAGCATACTATCATTTTGAACAATGATGTTATATTCATATAGGTCTTGTTACAATATACAATTATTGCCTGCAGGACACCTATATCTAACGCTAACGTAGGTAGCTTCATGCATGTACGCAAATGTGTACAATGTACACACATACAAACATGAGAATGCATTTATATATACTACTGCTGTTCTGAGAATCAGTACTTTGTTACTTTTTTTTGAAATGAGGAATATGATAGAGATAATGAATCGGTACATGTTAGTGTTGGAAAAGCTTTTTGTGGTATCTGGCAATTGCTAAATTAAGACGTTCTAAATGTAAGAAGATCGTGTAGTGCCTATCTAAATGTTCGTCATCTGGTTATGGTAGGTAATCTGGTTATGGTAGGTAGTAAACGTTGGCAAGATTATCTATCTGTATGAAAAGCTTGTTGGGCTTTGGGTGGGGTGTTTGACACAATCTCATTTACTGTGAAATATGGAATATGCCCTGAAAATGTGATGTATACAAGTGTAGGAAGATCTTTAGTTGCTTACTATTTGGAATATGCCCTGAAAATGTGATGTATACAAGTGTAGGAAGATCTTTAGTTGCTTACTATTTCATGTTGCTCATTCAGCCATGGAATGTTAAAGGGATCATTTATGATAAATGACAATATATTATACTAAAAAGTGTAGTTTTCAGTTATTACCTTCTTCATCGATTGCTCTTTCTGGCAATCCATCTATTTCTTCGAGTCATACGAAACATTATTTTAGAGTAGAAAGGTGTAATATAAAGAGATTTCTTCTCCATTCTTCTCCACAAATTCATCTTTTTGGAATTTGACTGCTGAACTCTTCTCTATGCGTTAGGAAATGAGTAAACCTAATTTTGTCTTGACAACTATTTTGATGCAGGAATGGGTTCTTGCCTTGAGAAAGGCAGCTCCTGATAAGCTGGGTATGAGATGTTCAGGACGCCTCAATATTCGACCGTCTCCCTCAATTGATTGTCTTCTGGAAAATGCTGCTTTGGAGATTGGAACCCCTGTGGATGCTTGGTGGAGTGATGGGTGGTGGGAAGGCGTTGTAACTGGAGTAGAGAGCTCTGGAGATGACAGTGTACAAGTCTATTTTCCAGGTATAGCTACTGTTTCTTCTAATTGAGCTATAAAAATGTTTATCTTTTCATTAGATTAAAGCTGTGAGTATACCCTAACATCAGTTTTGACTTATGTACAAGCAAGAGCAGCTAATCGGACATATTAAGTTAACTGATATGAACCATTATCTAACATTAAGTGTGTCTTCGACAATTCTGCATAACAAAAATCCTAAGTCAATCTTAATTGAGAAAATTTACTAATCCATCGTGAATAAGTAAATAGTATATGCTTTAACATGGGCTACAATATCATGTGCTAATGTTAATGATCAGTAGATATGTATCTTTTGGTTTCATGCAAATATGGTGTTGTTTGTAGTAGTTACTCTGAGTACTGCGATCAGCTATTGCTGAAACTCATGATGTATTCTTGCTTTTTCTGCATAATCGAACTGAGTTTAACAGCATGCTGTCATGGCAAGATCACACAGATAAAAATCAGCAGAGAAGCACCACTAAAAGTATTGGAATTTATTGATCGAATACAAGTGGAATGAAAGTCTTAATAAAGTCTTCTAGCATTTGAAGGTTGCCAACATTAAGCTATGAACTATCTCTGCCCACATAAGCTAAAGACGACACAGATTTACATACCTCTGATTTTCAGACTGCTCTCATTAGTCTGAACCTTTTAATATTCCTATATTTCACTGTAAGAAAGGCACACCAATCTTGGCCAGACTTGTGAACCAATTGAATATGTGCCAAGTATAATTAGATTAGCCTTTACATTGGAGCTTGTATTATTAAGTCAATCGCGGAGTTAAACTTTTTTTTGTGTCAATGCTTCCTCATCAAAGCACGATGTCCTCAAGGTCGTCATGAATATTTAGTTTTAGGCCAGGCTATTACATTCTCTTCCACAAAATCTTCTGTCTCACCCTTCGCTAGCAATTTCCTTCTGAATCCTTTGATTGCAAGAGCTGCTGCCAGTCAAACTTTTTGGACAGAACAATGCTGATTAGCTTGACTTAAAGTTTATAGTATCTGTCAGAATCAACTACAATGTGCGTGCAATGGTTTATTCAACTGTGGATAGTCATGATCAATGAGATTAAAATTGTCTGATATAGTTGTGTTAAGTTCCCACTTCCCAAGATAATATAATGCAATGCCGATCATACTTTCTTATACTTGGATATTCGTTTCATTTGAATCACTTTTAAAAAGGTTTTAATCCAATAGCAATATGGAAGACCTTTTCATTAGTGGGTTTATTTTTACTGTCCAATGACAGTAGGACACTTCCACGTGGGTATGATACCCTTGCTTTTTCATGTTTAAAAAGCATTTATTAAGGAATTTGATAGATGATCTGTGTTCTGTTTGTTTGAATTGCTTTGGTTTCACGACTCTTAAACTCTCTTTCACAAACAAACATTTTCAATTTGTAGAAAGATATAATGAAGATAGTTGAAAATGTATGAAACCCTAATCTTATTCATGAGATAACATGGGCTTATATAGGCCCTACAAAACACATCTTACATATAAGCCCTTACATAATATAAATATGTCAACACTCCTCCTCAAGATGGGCGAAAGATATCCACTAAGCCCATCTTGTCACATCCTCTAATCATATCTACTGAGCTAAGTCCCTTAGTCAGACAATCTGCTGCCTGATCCTTAGTTGGAACATGACTTAACTCCAGTAGTCCACTGTCCAACTTCTCTTTGATGAAGAACCTATCGATCTCGATGTGTTTGGTTCTATCATGTTGCACTGGATTGTTGGCGATACTGATGGCTGACTTGTTATCACACCACAGCTTCATCTTTGCTCCTTGATCCAGTTTCAACTCTACCAACATACTCTTCAACCACAACAATTCCGTAACTCCCAAGGCCATAGCTCTATACTCTGCTTCAGCTGTTGACCTCGCCACCACTGACTGCTTCTTGCTCTTCCACGAGACCAAGTTGCCTCCTATAAAGATACAGTATCCTGAGGTGGACCTCCTGTCATCAGCACAGCTAGCCCAATCTGAGTCACAGTAACCCTCGATGCTCACATGTCCATTCTTTCTGAATATCAGCCCCTTTCCGGGGGCACTCTTCAAGTATCTCAGAATCTGGTACACAGCGTCCATATGATCCTTCCTCGGATCATGCATGTAGCGACTTACCACGCTCACTGCAAAAGAGATATCAGGACGTGTGTGACTCAAATAGATTAACCTTCCCACCAGCCTCTGGTATCTGTCACGATCAACTGGTTCTCCAGCCTCAGCACCCAGCTTGAACTTCGGGTCGATCGGTGTAGTTGCAGGTTTACATCCCAACATCCCTGTCTCTTTAAGGAGATCCATTGCATACTTTCTCTGGGATAAGACAATCCCCTCCGCTCCGCGAGCTATTTCTATTCCAAGAAAGTATCTAAGCAAGCCAAGATCTTTAACCTCGAATTCCTTACCCAGTCTCACTTTGAGTTTGGCAATCTCCTCCTCATCATCTCCTGTAATAATCATATCATCCACATATACCGCAAGCATGGTGATGTGACCTTCATTTCGTCGGAAGAACACGGTATGATCAGCGTTAATCTGTCGGTATCCCATACCTATCATAGCCCGCCTAAATCTGTCGAACCAAGCACGAGGAGATTGTTTCAAGCCATATAGAGACTTCTTCAGTCTGCAGACCTTGCCCACTGTCTGTTCTGTGTTGAATCCTGGCGGAATTTCCATGTATACTTCTTCCACCAGATCTCCATGGAGAAATGCATTCTTCACATCTAACTGGTGTAGCTTCCATCCACCATTTACTGCCAGAGAGATCAAGGTCCGAACAGTGCTCATCTTCGCCACTGGTGCAAAAGTCTCATCATAGTCGATGCCGTATGTCTGACTATATCCTTTTGCCACCAGACGAGCTTTGTAGCGCTCAACCTGTCCATCTGGATTTTGCTTTACAGTGAAGACCCACTTGCATCCAACTGCTCTCTTTCCTTGTGGTAGTTTTACTAATTCCCAAGTGTGGTTCTTCTCAAGGGCTCCTAGCTCTTCGTGCATAGCAGCTTTCCATTTCTGATCCTTTTTTTGCAACCTGCCAATTGTTAGGTATAGTAACAGAGTCCAGTGATGCAATGAATGCTCCATGTGCAGGGTGGATGTTAGAGTATGATACAAACTGAGCAAGATCCCAACCATATCTGTCGGGAGGATTTCCCGCATTACTGCGAGTAGTCCTCCGTACAGTTATTGGTGTGGGAGGAGTAGGAAGAGGAATGGAATCACCTTGAGAGGAATCTGGTGGTGGTGTAGGTGTCTCAGGAGTCGGGGCAGGTGTTGACAAGAGACTTGGCACCAGTGGCACTGTAGGTACTGTTGGTACTGTTCCTGCAATTTGTTTCCCCTTCCTACTATAGGTAAGTAGTTCCCCCTGAGCCGTTGGCCTAACACCTCTTGTCTCATTCTCCTCTTCATCTTCAATCTCTTGCTCCTCCTCAACCACGTCTCCTTCCCAAGGAATCATTACGGAAATTGATTTTTCTGATTTCTCACCATTCTCAGACATTGATTTCTCCACATTCACTAATCTCTCACCATTCTCCTCCTCTCGCCTCATACTTCCAGTATTAGGTGAGTTATCAACGGATGAAGTTACCTTCCTGGTGTAATATGGCTCGAGTTCTCGGAAGTGCACATCCATACTCACAAACAACCTTTTCTCCACCGGGCTCCAACAAACATAGCCCTTCTGAGTAGCAGAATATCCCACAAAGATGCATTTCACCGCTCTAGGGGCAAGCTTCCCGACGGACGGCCTGTTGTCCTTCACAAAGCACACACAGCCAAACACCTTGAGTGGAAGAAGCCCACCATTGTTTCCCTTCAACAACTCACACGGAGACTTCCAATCCAGCACTCTCGAGGGCATTCTATTGATTAGTGCTGCCGCGGTCAACACTGCTTGTCCCCATAATGTTTCTGGGACATTCATAGCGATCATCATGCTTCTAGCAACCTCTAAAAGATGTCTGTTCTTCCTTTCCGCTACTCCATTCTGGGCTGGTGTGTATGGACAGGTTGTCTGGTGATGTATTCCTTGAGCTGACAAATATTCTTCAAAGGCTCTATTGGTATACTCTGTACCATTATCAGACCTCAATACTTTTACCACTGCTCCGTATTGAGTCTGAACAGTCCTATGAAAATTTTGAAAACACCCAAACACATCACTCTTATTCTTCATGAGGTATAACCAAGTAACACGAGAGAAACAATCAATAAATGTAACAAAATACTTGTATCCATTCATAGAACTTGTGGAACAAGGTCCCCAAACATCTGAATGTACCAAGTCAAATACATGAGAACTTCTATGACCTGAACTAACATAAGAGCTTCTAGTAAGCTTTCCAAACTCACATGCATCACACACAAGTTTTTGTTTATTTGCTTTCTCAAATAAAGAAGGATACAATCTACCTAAAACATTAAAGGATGAGTGTCCCAAACGCTGATGATGAAGCATTAACTCATTTTCAACACTCAATTTAGATCCTACTCCAGCTTCCTCTATGACTGACACCAATGCTGAATCCAGCCCGTCACGATCCAGATACCACAGTCCACTATGCCATGTGCCAGTCCCAAGTCTTCGTCCTGTCCCCTTCTCCTGAAAAATCACCTTGGGAATATCAAATGAAACAATACATTTTAGTTGGAGAATGATAGAACTAATGGATAAAAGATTGACTGGAAATGAAGGAGCATGCAAAACATTGGACAAAGTTACAGAACCAGTACAATCGACTGTACCCTTACCAACCACCGGCTGAAATGTACCATCAGCTGTTTGAATACTATCAGGTGATGCTAAGTGAGTATATGATGAGAACTCACTAGCATTCCCTGTCACATGCCGAGACGCACCGGAGTCGACTATCCATTCTGATGATCTGTTGGGAGACATAGAAGCAAGAGCATGTATGTCATCAGTACCTTTAGTCGGATGAGCATATGTAGCAGTATTGCCTCCAGTAAAAAACGAAGTGGATGCCTCCTCAGTCCCACTCCTCAAGTCTCCATCCCCTGCTACTTGCTGCTTCTTTCTAAGTATCGCCAGGAGAGCACGATCTTCCTCAGTAAAGACCACCGCAGCTTCTTCTTCTTCTGCTACCGTCAGATTCGCCCGATTCCCAGCTCCTCTTCCACCTCGTCGACCCCCACGGCCACGACCACGACCCCCGAACTGTCCACGTCCACCCGAATCTCCTTCATTGGATGGCTTGGTGCAAGCATGTCTTAGATGACCCACCGCACCGCAGTTGTAGCACTGTCGGGTCTCTCCCCTAGATCCAGTGTTGCTAGAGGCTGCCAGTGCTGACTTCACCACAGGGAGTCCACCTGTCCCCGCCTGCAGCCGAATGCGAGTCTCCTCCTGGATCATAGCAGAGATAGCCTCCTCAAGCGTGGGAATCTTCGGCTGAGCTAGCAGCAATGCGATTCGCTGAGCGAACTCTGATGTCAATCCTTTAAGAAACACCATAGTCCTCTCTTGAAGAAAGGCCTCCCGCTCCTTACATCCCGGGTCCTTGCAGCTAGCCCGGGGAGAGAAATGGTCATAATCCAGCCACAGGCGTTCTAACTCTGTAGCATATTCCTGTACAGTCCTTTCTCCCTGGACTGTGGCGTCGATCTCTCCTTTAATCTGGAATACCCGCAGGTTATTCCCCACTCCATCATATGTCCTCCGCAACTTCTCCCAGACGTCCTTCACCTTCTCAATGCCATCTACCGTGGCGGCGATCGTCGGGATCAACGAGTTGAGAAGCCAGATGTACACCAACATATGAGTGGTCTTCCACTCATCTCTTCCCTCCGAGTCCTCCTCTGGTTCTGTCGCCTCTCCTGTCAAGTAACCCTCCAGGTTCTTTCCTGCAAGGGTGTACCTCACCCGTCGCGACCAGCTCAGGTGCGTACTCGGTCCATCAAGCTTCAGATCGATGGTCGGAAGCTCCAACTTCTTCGATGGTTTTGTCGCGCTCTCACCAGCCGACAACTTCATCAACTTCATCAAAGTTGATACCTCCGCAGGGTTCAACTTCTTGATGATGTCCTCCATCGATCAAGCTTCAGACCCACCACCTGTTCACCTTCTCTTCCGACCCTTGTTGTGTGCAGTAAAAATTTCGGCAGCACCTCTGCTGCACAACAAGAGTAGGATCACAAACAAATTCTCGTTTCTCAGAGGAAACAAGAACCAAAAACAGTTATATATCTCATCGAAGTGAGATATAAACTCTTCCTGTCATCAGTTCGAGGACTGAGTCGAGGGAACCCATGCCAAACTCGAGGTCCGGCATAGCGCAGCAAGGGGCGGAGGGCAGCGGCTAGGGGGGCTGCTGCTAGGGGGGACTGCGGCAAGGGGGAGGGGGGGCTGCTGCTGCGATGGGGGGACTGCGGCTAGGTGGGGGGGCTGCTGCTGCGA
>BQKN01000068.1:1077921-1095836 GCA_022839385.1 Asparagus kiusianus | reverse complement strand
CGGCGGCTAGGGCTAGGGTTTGGGTGGAGGCTCTGATACCAAGTTGAAAATGTATGAAACCCTAATCTTATTCATGAGATAACATGGGCTTATATAGGCCCTACAAAACACATCTTACATATAAGCCCTTACATAATATAAATATGTCAACAAAGATATTTTTATATTCATAAATAAACTTTGTATTCTGTGACATGTCTAGATTTTGTAGAATTTCCATATCTACCATCTTTTGTCCATGTCATAAACATGACATGTTTCAATAGCCGCTTGTTTGACTTCTTAATAAAGTGCATCACCATGCTAGGCTTTTTGAGAGCAGCGTCTTAGCTTCATGAATAGTAAATTTCTCTAGTCCTGCTGAAACTCCGAAACTGGAATTTGCTTGGGAAACTACCAGATTTCTAAGCTACTAAAAGTTATATAATACACAGATACTTCTTTGTGATATGAATCTACTCCACATACTTGAATTCAACTTCCTAAATGGACGCTTAGTGTATGTTCTTATTTTTTAGCAATACAATGCTTCTTCCCGAACTCCAAATGCTTGGGGGCAATATCAGTGCCCTTTCAAATGTCCATACGCTTTTCCTCCAACACCACCTGCCTCTTCTCTTCTTGCAATGATGGACTTGTTGAAATAACAAGAGAAGCTTCCACCAATAGAACTCCTGGTAGTACTTCATAGTCCAAACTCTTTTAAGTTTTATGCCCGCAAATCATATTATAACATGACATGTTGTCAGCTTGTCGTGTCCCGTGAGTGTCCTAGTGCTTCCTTACGGCGTTCAATTGTCCACTGGTCGAGAATAAAAATATGAATGATGGATAAACCAGCGGAAGAAAATCCCCTTAAACTTTTTAAGAGATCATATTTCAAAAAATCCCTCTACCTTCTCACCGTTCTTCGTGACCGTCTTCTTGTTTGTTTTTTCGACTGCGCACGTTATTAAATATAATATGCCCATTGATTTGGTATTGGGGATCATGTGTTGTATGCTAGCTACTCTGGAGTTTAAATTCACAACGTTCTATAGCTAAAATGTTCCTGTAATCTCAGGTGAAGATATCTTCCTGATATGCCAAAGGAGAAGCTTGAGAATTTCTAGAGACTGGCTGGGGAACCAGTGGGTTGAAATCCAAGCTAAGCCAGATATACTATCAGTACTGTCTCTGGTTGATCCCCAGGCAAAGCTAACTTCATGTTCGGTCCTCGCCAAGGGTGCAGAATCTGGAAGCTCGGTAATGTCAGACCGTGAACCGATGACTACGCAAACCAATTCGAACAGTGAAGATAGGCAAATAGAGGCTAGCTTGAATGAGAGTGATGATGATTTGCTAGAGAACGCGATTCAAGGGGTCGATACTAAAGATAGGTTAGATAGCACACCAGCGATAACTGATACAATTATCGGCAAGGAGACGGAATCTGAGAGCCCTGGTATGCCCAAGTGCGAAGCAATTGCTGTTTTAGACGATTCGAAAGACGAAGATGAGCAAACGGAGGCTAGCTTGACCGAGAGGAATGCTGATGCTTTGGTGGAAAATGCCGAGCAGTTGAATCCAAGGAAGCGGCGCAAGGATGAAGATAGTGACGAAAATCAAGATTCTGAAATTGGTATTGATGGCGCTAGTAGCAGAGGGTGACGGGCTTTCATTTTTCGCCCTCTCTATTTGTAAATAGTACTAATATATATGAGTGTCTTATAGGGGCATGAATGTCAAGTTGGGGCCAATTAGTTGTATTTTGGATTCATAAAAAAGAAGTTTTATTTTGGTTTGGGGATTTTTGGAGGTGTAGAGAAACCAAGGCTGAGGAGGTGCTTCGGTATCTAGTTTAGGTTTTGGCCCCTCCGTATTAAGTACTGGTTGTGTAAATGAGGGCGCTCTCCTTCATATTATTATTTCCCCCTTGTTGCTTGTTAATGTTGGACCAAGCCCTGCAGGTTCTTATATAATTTGTAACGAGAGAGAATATTATCAATGTTAGTGCCAGGTTTATATAGAGCTCAAGTTCCGTAAATCCTTTCATTTACGCGTTAATCCTTCATATTATTATCTGATCGCAACGGGCTCGCAGACATCTGATCATGAAAAGGCTAAAATTGCAGGCATCATTCCTATTGTTTGAGCTTTTGGCCTTTCCTAAAAAATTGAGGCTCTTCCTCAAACCTAAATTGAGATAAAGCCCTTACGGTTTATCTTGCTTTTCTTTCTATTAAGCCCTCGATCTA
This sequence comes from Asparagus kiusianus, assembly GCA_022839385.1. Classification (NCBI taxonomy): domain Eukaryota; kingdom Viridiplantae; phylum Streptophyta; class Magnoliopsida; order Asparagales; family Asparagaceae; genus Asparagus; species Asparagus kiusianus. Next base: position 1,093,599 of record BQKN01000068.1, on the reverse strand, counting down.
TTATTTCGTTCTGTTAAGCCCCTATGGTTTTTGTTTTCGTTCTATTTCTATTTAGCCTCATGGTGGTTCTCCATATATTATGAGGAGTAATGTTCTTTTTGTCTTATATATGTAATTCTGGAGAGAAAATAAATCTTGTTATACACGCATGTACATTCATAAGAATAGTATCAAAATTTTCTTGTAACCTTTATTAAAAACTCAAGTTTAGCCTCTAAAATATATTTTTATTTTGCTGCTACATGTATGCGTAGTGAATTTTTCCATAGAGGTGCCAAATAGTTCATCAAAATAATCATGACTTAGATTTTTTTAAAGGATTCATGACTAATAATTTATTTGACCGATCTCTTTCATGTTAACAAAAAACTGTTTGCGAAGGGTAATGTAATTTCAAGCAGGGACTTACAAGTCATCATAACTTTTATTGGAGCAACAAATTTATTAAAGAGCTAATAAATTTCAAACCATGGTTTAAATAGTCAGGAGACGTTCAACATGGGTGTCATGTTCTTTTTTTGGGTCGAGTTCTGGACTTTCAATTTTTTTGGCAGATGACAGTCAAAGAAATAATCACAGGACTACAATAATGTTAGTTTGGGTATGGATCCAAACCTCGATTCAGGCAAGGTTGATCGACCGTCAGACGAGCGGACGAGGGTCGAGCTCGTGAGCGGACAAGGGTCGAGCTTCGGACGAGGTTCGAGTTCAAACAGACGAGCGGACGAGGGTCGAGCTCGCGAGCGGACGAGGGTCGAACTTTTGACGAGGTTCGAGTTCGAACAGACGAGCGGACGAGGGTCGAGCTTCTGACGAGGTTCGAGCGGACGAGGCTGACGCCCGCAGACGAGCTTCATCGAGGCGATTTCTGCGTGTGAGCTGGCGACAGGGGTTACCTTATAAAAGGGAAACCCAGAGCTCGACCTCCCTCTTCTCTTCTTTGCGCGTTCTTCTCCAACGGCGGCAGACTCAAAATCGCAGCAACGATTTTTCGTTTTCTTCCCCTTTCTTGAATTTATTCCCAGCTCTCAGATTTTTAGGGGGAATTAAAGGGGAATTCTCAAGAGCTTTAAAGAGGGATTATTCCTTTGAACTATTAACATTGTAGCTACAGTGTTTGTATTGAGAGATCTCATTTTGGGATCTGTTCTAAGATCTGTAATTTCTTATTGATTAATAAGAAATTATCTGTGTGGCTCCCGAGGATGTAGGTAGTTACCGAACCTCGTTAAATCTTGGTGTACTTTTCTCTATACTGTTTCTGCTGTTTTAGGGGTCGGCGCAAATTCCCAACAGCTGGTATCAGAGCGTGAAACGATCTAGAGGAAGTCAGACTCAAGTGGGAGCCATGGCCGCAGATGAAGAAAAAATGAGACTTGAGAAGTTTGATGGAACAGATTTTGGATTCTGGAAAATACAGATAGATGATTATTTGTATCAGAAAAATCTGTATCAACCACTATCGGGGAAGAAGCCGGAGTCAATGAAGGAGGATAAGTAAACCTGTTGGCCTCTTTGTTTTGATGATGTTTAACAAATAAATTACTACTAATGTTGTTTGTCTAGTATTTGTATATTTCTATTTATTGTAGACAAACAACAAGTTGGAGGTTAGATGGAATTGCGCATTAACGATCAAATCCAATGGAGGTTGGCGGAATTGTGGAGTGAAGTCTATGCAATTTAAATTGAAGATCCAAGTTCTAGCTTCATCCGCAAGATTACCAAGTAGAGCTTATTGAAGATCAAGATCATAGCTTGGGTAATTTAGTTTAGATGTTATATTATGTGTGTTAAGTACTTTAAGCTCAATATCATATACACACACATAAACAAAGTTTTTACAAGCATATAAATAAATATTTATATTCATACATGTTTATTTTTATGTGGATAAGTTGGTTTGGTTTAATTTCATAGATATGAAACAAAAATATATTCATATACATACTCATATGTTTCATATTTTATTGTATTTGTGAAAATACTGTATTCATTGTTTATAGACTTCATAAAAATAGTTTATATCTTTCTTTAAGTCTACAAAATTATTTTGTAATGTTTCAAAACATGGTTAAGCTAAAATGTCAAAACTCATATGCTGACATTTTCATGTTTTGGACTACTTTGCAAAATGATGATATTTTTTTGGGAGGTCTACTTTGAAAACCAGTTTTTGTAGCATGTGTATTATCATGTTTACTATCATTTCCCAAAGTTTTATATTTTTCTGAATTTATTTGATATTTTTAAATAGGGTATTAAAATCAGAAAAACAACTTTCAACCTGTAATTTCTTTGTGTCAGTTTGCTGTCGACCGCCACGGTCGAGCGCCTTGAGTCCAGAGACTCAGTTTGCTTTTTGTTGGCTTGTGGTCGATCGTGACGATCAACCGGATGAATTCCAGAGAGTTTCGCGGTCGACCGTCGCGGTCGACCGTCTGCTGTCCAGAGCCCTTTCTTCGTTTCTGTGCTGTTCGTGGTCGACCGCAAGATTCCCACGGTCGACCGTCGAACTATCCGTTGCACTCCAATGACTAGTTCCAGCTGTGTTTTTCTGTGGGCTTTTTGGTCAGTTTTGTGAGGGTTTTGCTGAAGTTTTGAGTGGGTAAAAATACCCCATTGTCTTCAGCTCTCCAACATATAATGAGAGTGTTTTAAACTAGTTTAAGAAAGTTTTAAACAATGGTTTATGTTTGGTTTAAGTTTATTTTAAAAGCTTTTAAGCAATTGAGAGTTTGTTTTGTGAAAACAAGTTTACAAGAGCTTGAGGAAATCATCTATTGGTGTTTGAGCATCCAACTCTCCTACCTCTACCTCTTGATCTATTGAGAAGTTTTCTAAACTCTATTTCTAGCTTTACATTTGTATATTTGTTTGATTATCTTTTTTTAAAGCTAGTTTTTATATTGAGTTTAGATTTGATAAATCTTATTGTTACACACACCCACATTGAGCTTATTGTATTTTCATACATAGTATAATTGTGTTGGTGAGTGTTGTAACAATTGAGTGTGAGCCTACATTGAGTTCTCATCTATTGTAGAGAACAAATCATTTGTTATATTGTGAGATTGTAAGGTTTTCGATGAGCTAGAAAACCGAGTGTGTTGTTGTAAAGTTTTCGGTGAGCTAGAAAACCGAGTAAGAGTGTGAGGTGTGAACGTTGATCGGTGAGTGTTAAAAACTAACATTGTGAGGTGCAAACGTTATTCGGGTGAGCGTAGAAAACCCTGTTGTGATAGTGGATTTCTCCTCGGGAGTGGGGAGCAGAGACGTAGGACGGAAGGTCCGAACTCCGTGATCATTTGCTTGTGTTTGAGTTTGCTTTGGCGTTTCATTTGTGCTTAGTGTTCATTACATTCTTGTCGCCATTGTCATTTGCCCTATCACATTTGTAGATTGTTTATTTTACCATTGTGTTAGTTTATATATCCTTGCATATATTTCATAGTATATCTCATTGCTAGGATATATTCATTTGTTCATATTGCTTATTCTTACTTATAACATATTATATATCTATCTTGCAAGAAGAATAATTTATTAATAAGTTTTAATTGGCATAAAATCGGATTAAATTAGCATAAGACCCTAATCACCCACTTCTAGGGTCTAACAATTGATATCAGAGCTTAGTGCTCTTTGATTTAAGGTTTAATCGCCTTGAGTTAAAGATCCAAGTTATCTTTTTGTGCTAATCTAGTTTTGATTGCATTTGTATATTGCTTACATATTTTTACAATTATGGATATGTATGACACATCTTGTTTAGGCTATGATCCTAATGTTGCTCCTAGAATAAATAATTTCCCTTATGACCAATGGTGTTCTAGATTCAATATATTTGTTAGATTTAGACATTTCGATTTATGAGATATTATAGATGAAGTTTATATTCTACCCACTACGGAGAAATCCAAGTGGAGTCAAAATGATCTAATAATATTTACCATGAACAAGCTTTTGTTAGAATCCTTATATAATGCATTTGATTCATCCTTTTCTAACAAGCTTGATTCATTTGATAGTGCTTACAAATTATGAAAATTCATTGAAGTACATCAAAGGAACTTGAAAGCGATCTGACAAGCTTTGGCGGCTCCATCTTCAAGTTCTATTAGAGCATCATCATCATGCACACGGCCGCTAGGCGATAGCCCTAGCGAGGTATGCGATTCGGATTCCGAAAGTGAATTATCCATTAGTGAACTCGCATGTGCATATGATAGGTTAATGCATGCCTACACTAAGTTGCATAATAATTTTATTGATTTAAAAAGCAAGCATGTAATTTTGTAATCCGATCATGAGTCTTTAGCTTCTAAGTTTGATACTATTTCTAATAAGAATATGATCCTTAAAGAAAACAATGAAAAATTAAAATTGGATCATGATTATTTGCTTTCAAACTTTGCTAAGTTAACTCATGAGAAAAAAGGATGCCATGCTAGAAGTAGAATGTATTAGAAATGAATTTGATTCTTTTAAGAATAATCATACTTGCTCTACTTCTATTATCAATGATGTTATATCAAATGATGAGTTGAATGTTGTTAAAAATCGTATTTCATCCTTAGACTCAACTCTTAATACATGCATTAATAATCATAAGAAGCTTATGGATATATGTGCTAAGTCTAAATCATCCACTTATTATGCACACATATATAGCAAAGTTTACAAGTGCTCTATTTGCGACCGTAAAGGCTATTTAGCTAAATTTTGCTATGTAGCTTCTTCATCTTATACACTTACACATTCACATGCTCATTCTCACAAAGTTTATCATAAGCATGCTAGTGTGTTCAAGTGTGATCATTGTGGTTATTTTGATCATTTGACCGAATATTGTTTTGATTTGAAAAAGAAATCTCATTTGCCAAATACTTCTAGTAGACCACATGTTTTTAAATGTGATGTTTGTGGTAAGTTTGGACATCTTGCAAAATTTTGTTATGATATACAAAAAGCCTCTAAGTTACAATATGTTCTAAATAGACCATTGTTTAAGAATGTTTCTCATTTGCAAAATAAATTTAAAAGATAATCTTTATTTGCAAATGATTCCCGTGCACGAGCTAAAGGTCCACAAAAACAAATGGATCTTTTTCATTGCACAAATTAAAATCGGAAGGGTCATTTGAGTAAATATTGCTTTGACCGAGTTAGTGCACCACATATGCCCAAGATGGTTCATAACCCTAGGACTTTGAGCTTAAATGATAGGGGTCATGTCCCTAAACTTTTTGGTACCAAGAATTCTTGGGTACTAAAACAAATTTAATTTTTTAAACTAAGAATTTTAGTGTTTTTCTTTTTTTTCTTGGTTTTGAAAAACGTGTTCTAAACTTTTTATATGAAAACAATTTTTAATTGATCAAATCTTTTGTTTTCATGATTATTTGTTTTGATTTTGATGAGAGGTTTGTGTTTATATAATCCCCCCGGGTTTATTGGGTGTTTATTCCTAAATCTTGTTTACCGGGTACTTAAATATTTATATGGGCTGTTACTAGTTCAAGAGCTAGATATGGTTGCCTCTCTTGATTTTTTTTTAAATCAATGATAGTTTGGTTTTATACTCTTAAAGATGATTTTTAGTTTTTAAATCCATAGTTCATGATTCTTGTATGTTACTTTTGAACTATAAAAATTTTGTTTTAATTTGTTCTTTTGAATTCATTATATAAGCACAATAGATGATTCAAATTTTAAATATGCTTTATAATGTATTCTTTATGTGGTTTGATCAAGTTTTACAAAGAAAATTTTCATTATTGATCAAATATCATTTTTGGACTTAAAATTTGATTTATGATTTCATTTGGTTAATTTGTTTTCATTTGAAAACTTTTTGTATGATTCCTATGTTGCTCTTCTTTTGATTTCATAAATCTATTTTTTACACTATGTTTTTATAATTGTGTAATGAGACACTTCTTTCATAAATAATATATCTATATGTGTTCTCATTATCCTCTTGTATGTGAGTAATATTTAGCATTTTTTTCATCTATGCTTGCTCACATGTTTGCCTTGGTCTTTACTTCATATACTCCATATGGCATTTTGATAGGGGGAGCAATCCCTATAATTTTTTTATACTCACCCATACTTATACGTAGGAGGAGCTTTCGCTCTCTTCATCTTTTTGTCCCCTTTTTGATATTGTCAAAGGGGGAGAAATATTGTGAGTATATTCTTTTTATTTATATGCATGATAATTACAATATTATATATTCATTTCCTTTAATGCATATATCCTTTTTGTAAATTGTTGGTCATCATCAAAAAGGGAGAGATTGTTGGCCCTTTTGTTTTGATGATGTTTAACAAACAAATTACCACTAATGTTGTTTGTCTAGTATTTGTATATTTCTATTTATTGTAGACAAACAACAAGTTGGAGGTTGGATGGAATTGTGCATTAACGATCAAATCTAATGGAGGTTGGCGGAATTTTGGAGTGAAGCCCATGCAATTCAAATTGAAGATCCAAGTTCTAGCTCCATCCGTAAGATTACCAAGTAGAGCTTATTGAAAATCAAGATCATAGCTTGGGTAATTTAGTTTAGATGTTATATTATGTGTGTTAAGTACTTTAATCTCAATATCATATACACACACATTTTATTGGTTTCTATGTATATATATATAGTTATATTTATATGTACACATTTTGGATTTTGGTTTATCCACAAACAAAGTTTTTACAAGCATATAAATAAATATTTATATTCATACATGTTTGTTTTTATGTGGATAAGTTGGTTTGGTTTAATTTCATAGATATGAAACAAAAATATATTCATATACATACTCATATATTTTATTATTCTATTGTATTTGTGAAAAATACTATATTCATTGTTTATAGACTTCATAACAATAGTTTATATCTTTCTTTAAGTCTACAAAATTATTTTGTAATGTTTCAAAATATGGTTAAGCTAAAATGTCAAAACTCATATGTTTATATTTTCATGTTTTGGACTATTTTGCAAAATGATAATATTTTTCTTTTGGGAGGTCTATTTTGAAAACGAGTTTTTGTAGCATGTGTATTATCATGTCTACTATCATTTTCCAAAGTTTTACATTTTTCGTTGCACTCCAACGGCTAGTTCCAGCTGTGTTTTTCTGTGGGCTTTTTGGTCAGTTTTGTGGGGGTTTTGCTAAAGTTTTGAGTGGGTATAAATACCTCATTGCCTTCAGCTCTCCTACATATAATGAGAGTGTTTTAAACTAGTTTAAGAAAGTTTAAAACAAGGGTTTATGTTTGGTTTATGTTTGTTTTAAAAGCTTTTAAGCAATTGAGAGTTTGTTTTGTGAAAACAAGTTTACAAGAGCTTGAGGAAATCATCTATTGGTGTTCGAGCATCCAACTCTCCTACCTCTACCTCTTGATCTATTCAGAAGTTTTCTAAACTCTATTTCTAGCTTTACATTTGTATATTTGTTTGATTATCTTTCTTTAAAGCTAGTTTTTATATTGAGTTTATATTTGATAAATCTTATTGTTACACACACCCACATTGAGCTTATTGTATTTTCATACATAGTATAATTGAGTTATGAGTGTTGTAACAATTGAGTGTGAGCATACATTGAGTTCTCATCTATTGTAGAGAACAAATCATTTATGATATTGTGAGATTGTAAGGTTTTTGGTGAGCTAGAAAACCGAGTGTGTTGTTGTAAAGTTTTCGGTGAGCTAGAAAACCGAGTGAGAGTGTGAGGTGTGAACGTTGATCGGTGAGCGTTGAAAATCGACATTGTGAGGTGTAAACGTTATTCGAATGAGCGTAGAAAACCCGATTGTGATAGTGGATTTCTCCCCGGGAGTGGGGAGCGGAGATGTAGGACGGAAGGTCCGAACTCCGTGATCATTTGCTTGTGTTTGAGTTTGCTTTGGCGTTTCATTTGTGCTTAGTGTTCATTACATTCTTATCGTCATTTTCATTTGCCCTATCACATTTGTAGATTATTTATTTCACCCTTGTGTTAGTTTATATATCCTTGCATATATTTCATAGTATATCTCATTGCTAGGATATATTCATTTGTTCATATTACTTATTCTTGCTTATAACATATTATATATCTTCTTGCAAGAAGAATAATTTATTAATAAGTTTTAATTGGTATAAAATCGGATTAGATTAGCATAAGACCCTAATCACCCCTCCTCTAGGGTCTATCAAAACCTTCTAGACAGACAAGCCCTCGGTGTTATCAGATTAACGTTGACCTGTAATGTTGCGTTCAACATAGCGAAGGAGAAGACCATGGCGGGTCTTATGACAGCACTCTCAAACATGTACGAGAAGCCATCAGCCATGAACAAAGTTCATTTGATGCGGCGGTTATTCAATTTGAGAATGACGGAAGGCACGTCAGTAGCATAACACATCAATGAACTCAACATGGTCACAACGTAATTTAGTTTAGTTGAAATTGAGTTTGATGAGGATGTTTGGGCGTTGATACTTTTTTCCTCCCTACTAGAGAGTTGGAACACTACAGTCACAGCAGTGAGTAGCTCGTCGAGAAGTAACAAGTTGAAGTTCGACGACGTTCTTGATCTGGTTCTTAGTGAGAAGATCCGATAAAGAGAGTCGGGTGAAGCTACAACCTCTTTAGTATTGCATACAGAGTCATTAGGTAGAAGTTCAATCAGAGGGAATGAATGAGGCAAATCAAACTATAGAGGTAGATCAAAGGACATGAGGTCCAAATCTAGGAATCCAAGCAACAGCTCGAAGGCTATCGAGTGTTGGAATTGTGGAAAGACAGGACATTACAAGAATCAGTGCAAGAGTGTACAGAAGGAGAAGGAGGCGAAGGCAGAGGTGAATGTCACTTCCACCTCAGGAGGAGGTGACGCATTGATATGCTCTTTGGAGAGCAAGGAGGAATCTTGGGTGTTAGATTTAGGAGCGTCAATCCATGCCACTTCTCAGAAAGAATTTTTCGAGAAGTATGTTCCCAAAAATCTTAGATACGTATACCTTAGTGATGATCAACCATGTACTATTATGGGCAAAGGTGTGGTGAAAATTAAGTTGAACGGGTCAGTATGGGAGCTGAATGATGTCAGACATATTCCCGACCTGAGAAAGAACTTAATATTGGTAGGCCAGTTGGCTGGTGAATTATACACCACGATTCTCCATGTAGAAGATTGGAAGATCTCAAGGAGCGCAATGGCGATTGCCCAAGGTAAGATGACTGGTACCCTGTATATGATAGCAGGTGCACGTTGTTTGATCTCAGTTGTAGCAAACAATGAGACTTCAAAGCTGTGGCACTAGAAACTCGGTCATATGAGTGAGAAGGGGATGAAAATCATGCATACAAAGGAAAAACTCCCAGGACTACAGTCAGTGGAGATGGATGTGTGAAGAATGCATACTTGGAAAGCAGAAGAGAGTTAGCTTTCAGACAAGTGGCAGAACCCCCAGGAAGGAGAAGCTAGAGCTCGTTCACTCAGATGTTTGGGGACCAACCACCACCGCGTCCATTGGTGGTAAACACTACTTTGTGACTTTTATCGATGATCACTTCGGAAAGTATGGATCTACTTTCTAAAGCATAAGTCAAAAGTATTTGAAGCTTTCAGGAGATGGAAAGCTATGGTCGAGAATAAGACCGGTCTAAGAATAAAGAAGCTCAGGATGGATAATGGCAAAGAGTATGAAGATACAGGATTCAAGAACTTTTGCTATGAGCACAGGATTAGAATGGAGAGAACCATGCCCTGCACGTCTCAGCAAAATAGCTGAGCAGATGAACCGAACATTGACAGAGAGAACCAGAAGAATTCAGATACAGTCAGGCCTACTGAAACAGTTCTGGGTAGAAATAGTCAACACAACAACTTACTTAATCAACCGAGGTCCATCGATTCCATTAGAGCACAGAATACTAGAGGAGGTATGGTGTGGAAAGGAGGTAAAGGTCTCACATCTCAAAGTTTTTGGTTGTGTAGCTTACGTGCATATTAGTGATCAAGGCAGGAATAAGCTTGATCCTAAGTCCAAGAAATGTACTTTCATCGGCTATGGTGAAGATGAGTTCGACTACCACATTTGGGATAATGAAAACAAAAAAGTGATCCATAGCAGAGATATGATATTTAACGAGAAGGTGATGTATAAGGACATGCACAAGATAGATGACTCAGAGAGCGAGTCAATACTTATAGATTCAGATAATATCCCGAGTAACCTATCGGAAAAACCTAATGCAGAAGGTCCTCAGCCAGAAGAGCCTATTGGACAGAACGGTGCGCATGAGCCCGACGCACTAGCTCCAATATTAAGAAGAAATTCTCGGCCTCCTGTGCCTAACAGGAGATATATAAACTATCTGTTGCTGACAGATAGTGGGGAGTCTGAAAGCTATGATGAAGCTTGTTAGAGTGAAGATGCGAGCAAGTGGGAGCTTGCCATGAAAGATGAGATGAAGTCTTTCATCTCAAACCAGACGTGGGAACTAGCTGATTTGCCCACGGGTAAGAAGGCACTCCATAACAAATGGGTATACCGAGTGAAAGAGGAACAGGATGGCTCTAGAAGATATAAGGCCCGGCTAGTTGTCAAAGGATTCCAGCAGAAGGAAGGAATTGACTACACCGACATGTTTTGCTCCCGTGGTGAAGCTAAATACTATCAGGACAGTGATGAGTATATTGTAGCTATTGAAGATCTTTATCTTGAGCAGTTAGATGTGAAGACGATGTTTCTTCATGGAAATCTAGAAGAGGAGATATACATACACCAGTCAGAAGGTTTCTTAGAAGAAAAGAAGAAGAACCTGGTGTGCAGACTCAAAAAATCTTGTATGACCTGAAACAAGCCCCAAGACAATGGTACATGAAGTTGTTAAACCCTAGAACGGGGGTAATTAGGGTCTTATGCTAATCTAATCTGATTTTATGCCAATTAAAATTAATTAATTAATTATTCTTGCAAGATAGATATACAATATGTTATGAACAAGAATATGCAATATGAACAAAGAGATATATCCTATATGGTGAAATATATGCAAGGATATATAAATACACGTGTAAATTAAATGTGACACAATAAAGAGATGAAAGCGATATATGATGTGAGCACAAAAATAAAGATGAATGCCAAGCAAACACAAACACACAATATGTTCATGAGGTTCGGTCCCCACGACCTACGTTCCCACTCCTCACCTTGAGATCCCCACTATCACAACCCGGTTTGGAAGCCAAAACTTTTACACACTCGGTTTACAAGCTCACCGAAAACTCTCACAATCAATCACTATGCAATCACACTATATACACTAAGTGTTGGTCTCTAGCCCGTGTCATTCTCCTCAAGTGCTCGGATACAACCTCTCCTTAGGTTCGTCAACCGACACCACTTCTATTGGATTCGACCCCGACTCTCACCACACACTACTCTCGGTGTACAAGTGTATTACAAGTGATACTCACAATATAAGTTCAAATACAATGTTTTGTTCTCTATAATGAATGAGAACACAATGAAGCTCACTCTCACTAATTCACACACTAATACCTACTAATATATTGTATGAAATAATCTAAGCTCAATAAGGGTGTGTGTGATAAATGAGAACAATGAAATTCTAATTTAATTTAATATAGTAAGATATGAATATGAAATTGACAATAAATAAGCTATGCAAAAGAGTTTATAAAAACTTCTCTATAAACACAAAGAACTGAAGAAATGATGATGAGGATGAATTCCTCAATTGAAATTGAAAGCTTTTTCTTTGTGTAAAACTTCTCTTTTGAAACAAAGCTTGAAACAAGGCTTTAAACACCTCTTAAACACTTGTAAACTTAATTAAACAAATCTCGTGGTTGGTCAGAAAGTTAAATGCACTGGGCTATTTATAACATCCCAAAACATCAGCAAGAACCCAAGTAAAAAAGACCAAAAAGCCAGAAGAAGACAAAAACTGAAAGTAGTCGTTACAGTGTTATGAGTTGACTTAGTACTATTCATGAGTCGACTCATAAGTAGCCGTTACAGGCTAAAAACCAACTTATGGGTCGACTCATAAAATTCATGAGTCGACTCATAAATCATGGGTCGACTCATAAGATCATGAGTCGACTCAGCAGAAAAAAAACTTATTTTTCAGCACAGTTTGTGAGTCGACTTCTGACAGGCATGAGTCGACTCAACCTGATGGGTCGACTCATGATATTTGTAAGTCGACTCATCAGAAACAAATTGTAAACTACACAGCAGTTTGTGAGTCGACTCAATACTGTTCATGAGTCGACTCATAAACATGTACACAGAAAATTTCAACTTTGAACCTTGTTAAAAAATATCAAATAAATACTAAAAAATGTAAAACTTTAGGAATAGTTTATAACTATGATCTTAAACATATTTGTGAAGAAATTTTGGAAATTACATTTGCCATTTGTAAAAGATCATCATTTTAGCAAAAGTGTACATATATGTGTAAATATGTAAACATATACATTTGATTTTGATAAAGAACTTTTGTAAAACAATACAACGTAAGCATGATGTTAAGTGTGTGTATAAATATATATTAAGCTTAGAGAATAACACACGATATATAAAATAATACCTAAATGATTGTAAACATGGCTGATCTGGATCTTTAACTCTGATATAAACCTATAATAAGCCACAATCACTAGGAAACAAAATTAGTTATAAATTGTTTGTAAAATCATCAAAACAAAACAAGAGTGTAGGTTCAAAAACCAGAACCCTAACAGAAGTTTGACGGCTTCATGCACAAGGAAGGCTTCCATAAGTGCAATGCCGACCATTGTTGCTACTTCAAAAGATATCAGTCCAGTTATATCATCTTACTGTTGTATGTTGATGATATATTGGTTACAGGTACAGATATGGAGGATATCAGGAGTTTGAAACATCAGCTGTCAAAGGAGTTTGACATGAAGGACTTGGGTCCAGCGAAGAAGATCCTTAGAATATAAATCACAAGAGATAAAAAGAGAAGTCTCTTATAGTTATCTCAGATAGAGTACATCAACCGTGTTTTGTAAAGATTCAACATGGGCGACACCAAGTCAGTTAGCACACCCTTGGCCAGCTATTTTCGCCTATCAAAGGATCAGTCTCCTCAGTCAGAAGAAGAGAATACAATGGGAGTGGTCAGCAGGTTTATGTCGAATCCAGGAAAAGCTTATTGGGAAGCAATCAAGTGGATTCTGAGGTATCTTCGAGGCACCACACAGAAGTGTTTTCACTTTGGTAAGGGAGAGGTGAAAGTGCAAGGGTACATAGATGCAGACTTTGGAGGTGAAGTCAATCACTGAAGAAGCACCACCGGCTATGTATTCACTGTCGAAACTACAGCTGTTAGTTGGATGTCACAGATACAGAAGATTGTCACTCTATCCACTACAGAAGCTGAGTATGTAGCAATGACTAAAGCCAGTAAAGAGATGATATGGCTTCAGGGTTTGTTAACTGAGCTGGGATTCAAACAAGAGAGGAATGTCTTGTACAGTGATAGTCAGAGTGCAATTCACTTGGCTAAGAATTCCGCATTCCATTCTAGAACGAAGCATATTGGGCTTCGGTACCACTTCATCAGATCCCTGTTGGAAGATGATGTGTTGAAACTGGAGAAGATTCCAAGAAGTAAGAATCCAGCAAATATGTTTACAAAGACGGTGACCGTTCAGAAACTAGAGTTGTGCGCAACTTCAGTTGGCCTTCATGCATAGGTGATAAAGGCGGAGCCACACAAGAGATGATGCTTGATTGAGATAGCCTGCTGACATCAGTTTGGTCTCCAAGTGGGAGATTGTTAGGTTGGGTGTGGATCCAAACCTCGATTCAGGCAAGGTTGATCGACTGTCAGACGAGCGGACGAGGGTCGAGCTTGCGAGTGGACGAGGGTCGATCTTCGGATGAGGTTCGAGTTCGAACAGACGAGCAGACGAGGGTCGAGCTTCGGATGAGGTTCGAGTTTGAACAGACGAGCGGATGAGGGTTGAGCTTTTGACGAGGTTCGAGCGGACGAGGTTGATGCCCGCAGACGAGCTTCGTCGAGGTGATTTCTACATGTGAGCTGGTGATAGCCTGTCGCCAGCGTAACCCTAGGGTTACCCTATAAAAGGGAAACCCAGAGCTCGACCTCCCTCTTCTCTTTGCTTGCTCTTCTCTAGCGGCGACGGACTCAAAATCGCAGCAACAATTTTTTGTTTTCTTCCCCTTTCTTAAATTTATTCCCAGCTCTCAGATTTTGTGGGGGTATTAAAGGGGAGTTCTCAAGAGCTTTAAAGAGGGATTATTCCTTTGAACTATTAACACTGTAGCTACAGTGTTTGTATTGAGAGATCTCATTTTGGGATTTGCTCTAAGATCTGTAATTTCTTGTTGATTAATAAGAAATTATTTGTGTGGCTCCTGAGGACGTAGGCAGTTGTCGAACCTCGTTAAATTTTGGTGTACTTTTCTCTATACTGTGTTTCTACTATTTTAGGGGTTTCGGCGTAAATTCCCAACAAATAATACCCCATCCCCTCCATTATTTAGTCCAAAACCTCTAGACTATTTTAATTTAATGCACTAAATAGTCTTGCCTAATTCCCTCCGAAAAATTGAACCAAATACTTAACTATGCTATTTTAACGAATAAAAGGTTATTAGTTCAAAATAGTAACCAATACAAACATGTTCATAGAGTGTAGATGTAGATATAGACATTGAAGTATAGAAGACATATAGATATACAGTTACAGACATAGAAGTATAGATTAAATCAATGTGTAGAGTGTCACTAGATTAAAACTATTTAGGATAAAACAAGTTCATTATACCCCTTTCAACCTCATATGTAAGTTCATGCCCACCTTATAGTTCATATGAAGTTTGTACTTGAAATACTAAGATCCAAAGGGTTATCCAAAGTTATTATGCATTTAAAGAAGGAATCATTATTTTTTTCTTCTACATTAGTAATTTTTCTTTTCATTTTTATATGATTATTTTCTTTTTTTGATGATTTCTATATCTCAATTCTTTTTTAATCAAACTTAGAATATAAAATGATTATTCCACATGAATATCTATAACATGCGTCAAGTGCAACACATGCATTGCATTCTAGTATTTAAAAAGAAACTAATGCAGGCCTGTAGGCATCGAAAATTACCTATAGGTCTCCACGAACAGCTCAGTGTTAAGGAACGATAATGAACGTCACTATCTGGTTCACAGGAGTTCGATTGACGTCGGTGAACGCTTGAAGTGAATCGACGAACTACGTGAGCTGACAGAATTTCGGAATAACGAAGGCACGGGCTAGTCGAGAGCCCCACGATGTTTACAAAAAGAACAAAGCCTTTTGTGTCTCGTTCGTTCTACAGATAATCCAACCATTGGAACTGATAGAACTCTTCGTCAGAATTCCAACGCAATTCGAATCACTAAAATCCGAGTTCGGACGAAGAATTTACAGCGGAAGCGGACGAATGCACCTCAGCGGAGTGTCTCGGATTTTCCGAGACACCCCAGGGGTGTCCTGGATTTTTGGAGACACCCCAGGGGTGTCCTGGATTTTTGGAGACACCCCAGGGGTGTCCTGAATTTTTGGAGACACCCCAGGGGTGTCCTAGATTTTTAGAGACACCCCAGG
>BQKN01000068.1:1034462-1077821 GCA_022839385.1 Asparagus kiusianus | reverse complement strand
TTTTTGGAGACACCCCAGGGGTGTCCTAGATTTTTGGGGACACCCCAGGGGTGTCCTAGATTTTTGGAGACACCCCAGGGGTGTCCTAGATTTTTGGAGACGCTCCAAGGGTGTCCGCACCAAGTTGAGACGCTCCAAGGGTGTCCGCACCAAGTTGAGACGCTCCAAGGGTGTCCGCACCAAGTTGAGACGCTCCAAGGGTGTCCGCACCAAGTTGAGACGCCCCAAGGGTGTCCGCACCAAGTTGAGACGCTCCAAGGGTGTCCGCTCCGCTATCCCCTCAAGCCTATAAATAGAAGCCTTAGGCCTCACTTTTTGGAGATCTGGATTTTTTTGGAGAATTAGCGAAGCCCTGCCGGAGTGAAGAGTGATCGAGCACTTCAACACAAGAGAGTTCTTCATCAGACCTACATCACCCGAATCCATTCCTTAGCATTACCCCTCGTCGGTAATCCTAAGAAGAGCAAATATCTCGCTTTTTCCGAGATAGGCGCTTCAGTTTCTAGATCTCCTCACGGATCGACGAAGCTCTGAACCAGATCTGATTGCCAGGTGGTCCACGGATATCGACGTCCCCGTCACAGGCTAAAGACCCACGCAAGCAAGAGACGATAAACGGATCTTGTGTTTATTTTCAAGGAAGTTGTAATTTTTATTTTCAATATTTGAATTCATTTGTAACGTTTGAAGTTTTTAATAAAATCAATGATGAAAGCAACTTTTGACAAAAACAAGCTGGCGACCACAGTGGGAGCCAACAGCCTCGCTACCGAGGCTGTCGTGACGCAACCGGCATTCAAGATCCGGGTGAATGAAGAGATCGAATATGAGTTCGATCAGCAGAAGTTTGAAGAGTACCTCTCTTCCTCCTCCTCCAGATCCGCCTCTCCAAAAAGACGCAGGAAGACCTCCTCTTCCAAAGACGTTCGCGGGACCTTCGGCTCTAAGATCCAAGATCCTGTCGCCGCTGCTGCACCCGTGCCCCGTGACATCCCGGCGGCATCCAAAGAGGTCGAGGCTGCAGATCCAGATCTCCTTTCCGCCACAAAGGCGACTGCTGAAGTTGCTCCAACTTTGTCGAAGAGGGCACGCCAAAGACGGCGACAACGCCTTGCACGACAATTGGCCAAAGCCGCAGAATCGATGGACGGGATCCACTACAATGAGGATCTAAAATCTAGACAGCGCCAAGAGCAACAACGACGAACAACTAACTCCTACTCTAAAGCGGAGACAAATGAATGGGTCCGCGTCAAGAAGACTCGCTCCACTCTCGAAGAACGAATCAAGAAACACCGCGCGTTGCTCGCGCATGCCCGAGTCCTTCTGCAGAAAGCGGAAGAGATGCAGAAAGAAGAGGCGGTCAAAAAGCCGTCCACACATAAACGGGTTTGGGTGCCAAAGTCAAAATCGGCACCTAAGACAAAAGTGGGTGGAGTTATCACCCAAACTTCTTCAAATCCAGATCCCGTTCCCGCACCTCCTACGGAGTTAGGCAAGAACGTGGATCCTTCAAGATCCAGGGTTCCTTTGAAAGGTCGCCTCAGTCCTTTACCGGAGAACCGAGGTAAAGCACCTGTCAAGGAGCGATTGGGACCATTGAAAGGTCCCCAAATAACAAATCAGACTGGGGGTCGTATCAATCCCCCCAAGAAAGATAATAGAGGGAAAGCCCCTGTTACCGACCGCATTGGATTGCGGGTCGAAGTGCAAGAGCCCGTTAAGTTTTCACGCTCGCAGAAGCGTAAACTTGAACGCGCGACTTTTGAAAACGCTAATAAAGCGTCGCATCCCCAGAGGGAAGCATATTCGTCTGATGATGATGGTGTTATACCTGGGAAGTCATGCCAACACTCTATGAGTTGCTCCAGTTATCAAACTGACGAGTTGTACTATAGAGCTGGGGGTATGGATAAGTCTCGAAAGAGATACGCTCAAGACACGGAGTCTCACTGTCCGTGTGCCAACATCATCAAGGCGGTGTTGTCAGAATGCTGCTGTTCTAAAATCCTAAAGAGAGTCTCGGTGTTCGAGAGAATTTCCAAGCCAAGGCGTTTTTGTGGGAAGAAGTTCGTTCGACAAGAGGACGAATACCTAGAAGTGTCTGCTAATATGACCGGCAGAGGGAAATCAACGCGACACTTCAACCCAGACCGTCTTGTCGGAGTATCCTAGCGTGTGACTCGATCGCGATCAGGGATCAATACGCGAAAGAATTACCAAAGGATGCAAAAGGGACTTCCTTTAGAAGAGGAGGTGTCAGATGCTGGTTCAGATTCTTGCTCGGCTATGACGTCCGATGACACGGCTTCTAGTGTGGGACAACCTTATGAATCGCTTATGATCAGCGCCGAACAAGTGACCAAGATGTTTGAAGATGCCCTGAATAAGCAGAAGGAAACTTTCAAGTTCGAGATGGAGATGGCCATGCAACGGATGAGAGAGACGCATGACCAGCAAATTGCGGCACTGATAACTCACCAAGGAGAACCCAGTCATCGCAATAATCAGAATCAAGATGAGAATGAACGGGAAGAGAATAATGTCAACATAAATATCCCTCCCGTTAACAACGATAATGGAGGCGGTCCCGTGGATGATAATGCGAAAGAGGACCACGTTACCTCTCCCCGAAGCCACTCGAAGACAGATACGAGTGAAGACAAGAAGATGAAGGACTTGGAGAGCAAAATCAACGTGTTGATGAATGCTCAAGAAGTGAAGAGATCCGGCATACCATGTCCATACCCAAGGGAGTGGGAATCAATTTCGTATCCGGCAAAGTTTAATTTAATCAATTTTACGCCGTTTGATGGAAAGGGTTCCCCTACCCAACACTTAATATATTTTAAGTCTCATTTAGGAATCATTTTCGGGAATGAACCTCTTATGGTGCGGTCATTCGTCGGCACTCTTCGCGGAGCAGCCTTCGACTGGTATCGCCATCTCAAACCCGGGAGTATCAACAGTTGGGATGACATGGAAGATATGTTTCTGACGAATTTCTTCGATGACGACACCGAGATTTCGATCGGCATGCTATTCGACGAGAAGCAGAAAAATGGTGAGACGGTCGAAAACTTTGTGAAGAGATTCCGAAAAAAAGCGATGAATTGCAGGGATCCAGTCAGCGAAGATTTTATTCTCGAGACTTGTCATAATAATCTGTCATTGGACATCCTCGAAGCCATGGGAATGGCACCGCCAAAGACCTGAAAGGACTTGAAAGTGCGAGGAGAGCGAGCCGAGCGATTCCTTAAAAGGAAGAAAGCGGAAAGGGGCCAAATAGCAAATAATGCCCCACAACAGAACTTTGTCCCTAAGGGTAAGGGAAAAGCACATGCGAATGTTGTGGACGGAAACCAAACATTCGAGGTGCAAGCATAGCCGTAACAGCAGCAACAAAAGGCGCCTCAACAATCAAGGTGGCAACAACAGCCCCAGAAGCAAAAAGCCGCGGAGCCGAAGTTCCCGAAGGTCTATTCATTCAAAGAGGATGAAGTTCCTGGTATTTTTAAATACCTTATCGAGAACAACAAGATCAAGTTGCCTCCGGTCCAGGATTAAGAAGATGCTAAAAGAGTCAGTGATCCAAAATACTGTACATTTCACAGAGCGGTGCATCATCCTACTAAGGCATGCTACGCTCTTAAAGATAAGATCCAAGCCCTAATCGATGTTGGGGTCATCACTATGAAGCAACCCAAGGAGAAGAAAGTGAGTGCGAATGCAGTATCCATTAGCTTCGGGTCTGTTCCCTTGAACTGGTTCCAACATGAGCCAGTAATAAATGCAGCAGTGAAGACGGTGAATGATCCTCACAAACAGCGCCAGAAAGGACTTGTGCCACACTCAGCCCCGAATGGTGAGATTCTTTGGGTTCATCCAGACTTGATTGGAGACGAACAATGGACTGGAGCCTCTTCCAAGAGGAGGTCAAAAGGAAAAGGTAAATCTTGTTGTGGAGCTTCTGCTATTCCAGGAGAAGATGACGACAGAATTCCAGCCTTCCCACTTTCTGAAGATGAGCAGGAAGCCTTTGCCACCCGGAGCGGGAATGAATATCATTACAAATATCCAGATGCTTCTGAACAGTTAGCCAAACAAGGGGGGACCAAAACAGTTCCTTCCAAGACATTAGCAGAGCTGGGAATTATAGCAACTCCCCCAACACCTGTAGCTACGGAGAAAGTCCAGCAGAAGGAGAAAGGGAAAGAGCCTTTACGTCAAGAAACCCAAAACCCGAGGCAGTCTCGATTCAATCATCCGATTGGGAGAGACAAACCGGGAAATGCAAGCTCTCCGCCCCATTTTGACATCATGACGCAGTTGGCCAATATTCCGGCTAGGATAACCCTATACGAGCTGTTGCGTCTTTCAAAGGATACAAGGAAAGCATTACAAGAAGCCTTGAATGACTCTGAAGCTTTCTTGACTCGAATCAAGCCATCTTCTGAAGAACCGGAGCCGTCAGCTCAACACTGCAATCTCGCAGCGCATCATTTTCCCTGCATCTCTTTCACCAAAGAAGACATACAGACGAAGAACTCAAAGCATGATCGGCCTTTGTATTTCACCGGGCACATTGGCTCCAGCATGGTCAACCGGATCCAAGTTGATCCGGGTTCCGCTGTTAGCATTATGCCATTCCGATTGATGCATCATCTCGGAATTCCGACTAGCAAACTAGCCTCAACCGGCACTACGATTTACGGATTCAACACCAGCGGGTCCAGACCCTTGGGGAAGATTCGAATCAAATGCCAGATCGGGGATTTAAAGTCGGAGGTTACCAGTTATGTGATTGACGCGGAAACATCTTATAACTTACTGTTGGGTCGACCTTGGATCCATGGTAACCTTATAGTCCCGTCAACTCTGCACCAATGCCTCAAGTATGTGGACACTAATAATGAGGTCAAGACGGTGGTCGCGGATAAGCAACCGTTTAAGGGATTGGAAAACTATTTTACCGATTCTCTTCTATATGGCGCCGAATCCGATACTGAACCATCGGCCCAAGGAACGAACAGCGGGGATGAAGCTGATACCGAAGCTGGGTTTGATTATGATGGCGGTTTTGTATTAAATGACATTGTACCCATTGTAATCAATCTTGACGATGAAGAATCATCGGAAAGTAGTTGTAACTGGCAACTTGCCGAAGAACTATCAATAAACGATGATTTAGAGTATTTGATGTGTCTTGATAATGTCACTAAAGAGCTTTATGATAACCCTGACTTGTATATACCACTTCAATCATTTTGCTTAACAAAAAAGCAGGTACACGACCCGTGCGGAACGACGCTTGTCATCCCCGCAGGGACTGGGGGTGGAAAGGAAGTCGTCTACGGCAAAGGAAGAGAATCTCCGATACCCGACCACTTCTTGGAAGAGGAAGACGACGATGATAAACCTGCTCCTCATCTATTCAGATATGACACAAAAGCGCGCGATCTAATGGAGAAGTATGGATATGACTTCAAGCTCGGAGAGGGTCTATGCTTTGGTCGAGGTCCGCGGGTTCCACCTCGAATGGCCTATGTACCAAAAGGAAAACCCGATGATTATTATCGCCACAAAAGAGGTCTAGGTTATGTCTCCTCATCCGATGACGAATGTTGCTAGCAAGTCATCGATCAAATTGCTAACAAAGCTAGAAACGGATATTCTTCTGACCCTTCGGCTTGGGATTTCGACGCTAGTCTTGGTGAAATGTTTAAAAAGTTGATGTCGAACATGGCTACAGTTGATCCAGCGACAATAGAAGAAGACGATCAGATGCCGACTTGGGAAGATCCTTGGGTTCATCACTTAAGCATGCAGTACGGTGATAGGTTCGAACAAAGAGAACCTCCTACCGAAGATCAAGTAGTCCAAGTGAATATGGAAAGCGAGGAAAATCCGAAGCCGATATTCATTAGCGACAGCCTCTTACCCGAAGAGAAAGAAGAGTTAATCTCTCTTATCAGGGAATTCATCGATGTGTTTGCCTGGAATTATGAAGACATGCCAGGGCTCGATCCAAACGTAGCAGTGCATCGTCTCAATATTAAGTCGGATGTCAAACCTATCAAACAACAACAAAGACGGTTTCGTGCGCAAATGATGGAGGCGATCGAAGCCGAAGTTAAAAAGCTTGTCGACTCGGGCTTCATTAGGGAAGAGCAACATCCAGAGTGGCTTGCCAATATTGTCCCGGTTCTTAAGAAGAATGGAAAAATCAGGGTTTGTATCGACTTTAGAGACCTCAACGCTACCTGCCCAAAAGATGATTTCCCCCTTCCCATCACAGATGTTATTATCGACAATACGTGTGGGTTCGAGAGGGTGTCTTTCATGGATGGTTTCTCTGGTTATAACCAAATAAAGATGCATCCAGATGATGAAAAGCATACCGCATTTAGAACGCCCCTCGGCGTCTTTTGCTACACAGTTATGCCCTTCGGCTTAAAGAATACAGGTGCTATATATCAACGAGCCATGTCAAAGATCTTTCAGGAGCATCTTCGGAAGACTGTCGAATGCTACGTGGATGATTTGGTCATGAAAAGTCGTGATAAGAAAGATCACATTAAGGACTTGAAGACCATGTTCGACTTGATGCGAGCCCATCAATTGAAGATGAATCCTACCAAGTCTTTCCTCGGAATGTCTAGTGGTAAATTCCTGGGATTCATCGTCACCACCAAAGGTATTCACATCGATCCTGATAAAGTAAAGGCGATTAATGAATTACAACCGCCGAGAAACCTCAAAGAGCTCAGAGGATTGCAAGGACGATTAGCTTATATCCGTCAGTTCATATCAAACCTTTTAGGAAAATGCCAACCGTTCTCCAAGCTCACAAAGAAGGGCGTATCATTCGTGTGGGACGACGCTTGTCAAAAAGCATTCGAGAGTATTAAAGAATATCTCCCAAAACCTCCCGTACTCGTCACACCGAAATCAGGCAAACCGTTCTTGATTTATATCAAGGCGACGAGCCACTCATTAAGTGCATTGCTTGCACAAGATGACGATAACGGTCATGAGCAGGCGGTGTATTATTTAAGCCGAACCATGGTAGGCGCTGAATCTCGATATCCCATGATCGAGAGAGAATGCCTCGCTTTAGTGTTCGCTATTCAGAAGATGCGGTATTATCTGGTTGGACAGACCATTTATGTTATCTCTAAAGTTAACCCAGTCCGAGTGTTCATGACTCAACCAGCTTCCATGAATTGCCGGTTAGCAAAATGGGCCTTACTCTTGTCCCAATATGATTTATATTTTAAACAACAGAAGTCAGTAAAAGGGCAGGCCATCTGTGATCTCCTGGCAGCTAATCCAACTACGGATACCGCCGAGATATATGACGACCTACCTGATGAAACCCACGAAGTCAACACAACTTCGCACCAACAAGTATGGCGTTTGTACTTCGACGGTGCCTCACGAGCAGCTAATATGGCAAGTGCTACTAGATGTTCTAAGGTTACCTCCGGAGTTGGAGTTGTGTTAGTTTCTCCAGGAAAACATGTGATGCCTCGAGCTTACTCATTAACCGAGCCATGCTCGAATAATGTAGCAGAGTATAATGCACTGATTATAGGACTCAATTTCACTAAGGAGCTGGGGGTTGAGTATCTCGAAGCTTTCGGTGATTCTCAACTAATAGTTAAACAAGTCCAAGGGGAGTATGAAGTCCGAAGTCAGGATTTACAACCATATTATAAGATGGCAGTGGAAATAGCGGAATCATTTGAAGGATTCTTCATCGAGCACGTTCCGCGGTTACAGAACACCTACACAGATGCGTTAGCAGCTTTAGCTGTATCTCTAGCACAGCCTCCCGGAACAAAGTAGTTTGTTACGGTAAGAACTCACCAACTCCTGGTGCCACTCTACGATGAAGATGACAAAGAAGAAGAGGTGCAAGAGGTGCACGCAACTCAGGCTGAATTCGAACCCCGAGATTGGCGTTTCCCCATCATCGATTACGTCTTGCATGGAATCTTGCCAGAAGATGTGAAGGAAAGAGACTCAATCAGACGAAGAGCGCCAAGATTCTACTATAATACGGAGAATCGAACGCTATACCGCAGGGGGTACGATGGGTTGCTAGCACGTTGCTTATCAACCAAAGAAGCTGAAGAAGTCCTTAGAGAGGCACATGAAGGAGAGTGCGGTGCACACCAACCTGGCCCCAAGCTTTATGATCGCATCAGAAGAATGGGATATTTTTGGCCTTTCATGATGAGTGATGCAATCACATACGCCCGAAAGTGTCACGCATGTCAAGTACACGCGAATTATATGCACCAACCTCCAGAGTATCTGCATCCTTCGGTGACGTCATGGCCATTTGAGACTTGGGGAATGGACATTGTTGGTCCTATAAATCCCCCGTCAGTCAAAGGTAACCGGTTCATCCTGGCAATTACCGATTACTTCTCCAAATGGGCTGAAGCAGTTCCACTCAGAGAAGTTAAAACGAGCAACGTCATTACATTCATCAAGCACCATATCATCTACAGGCATGGTGTTCCAAGACGAATCATACATGATAACGGTCCTCAATTTGTCAGCAACGCCTTCACAAGGTTCTGCGAAAAGTTTAAAATTCAGGATATCTCGTCAACGGCTTACAATCCCACAGCAAATGGATTAGCTGAAGCTTTCAACAAGACTATCATAAAGCTCTTGTCAAAACTCGTGAAGAATAATAAACGGGATTGGGATGATAAGCTTGGCGCGGCTCTATGGGCCTATCGTACTACGGTACGTACACCGACCGGTGTAACCCCATATTCATTAGTATACGGATGTGAAGCCGTCCTCCCTTTGGAAATCCAAATTCCATCTCTTCGGATCGCTCTTGCAACCCAAATGACGACCGAAGAACAACATCAGAAACGCCTCGAAGAACTTGAGATGCTCGATGAAAAGCGCCTGGAAGCTCAACAACATATTGAGTTTTACCAAGCCAGAATTTCTCGAGCCTTTGACAAAAAGGTCCGACAAATGAGTTTTAAAGAAGGAGATTTGGTCTTAACTGAAAGACGGCCTATGATCCTTAACTCCAAGAAGAAGGGCAAATTTGAACCCACATGGGAAGGGCCATTCGTAGTAGAGATAGTTTACTCGAATGGCGCATATCGCTTAGTCACCAAGGAGGGTGACCGACTTATGATGCCAATAAATGGCAAATTCCTAAAAAGATACTATCCTTAGTATCTTCAGGATAATTGATATATTGGGAAGTTCCCGGAAGAATACCACATGCGGTATTCTTAGGGATAACCCAGTCGCTGTAGAAGAGATGATTAAGAAATCCACGTTCGAATTCCGAATGTTCCTTCTTGTCAGATTCTAACTTTCATGAGTTATTTTTGTGAGATGAGATCTAGTCCTTTGATAGGTTAATCTTCCCTCACCAAACCATCCACTGATCAAATCAATTGACGGTGGATCCACCAAAATTCCAATTTGTCAGTCATTGGTAATTCTCAGACTCAACATGTTAGGTCCTAATCACTTAACATTGAAGTCTTCCTTTGAGTGATAGTACGAGTTGGCATTCTCATTGCTGCCTGTATTCCACTCTCTTTGCTTTCAGGTCAAACCTATAAAAGTTAGGACCAAAGCCAAATTCCCCTCTCGATTCCTCCCATGAACGAGAGGTCCACTTCCAGTTCGGACAATCAAATCTATAAAAGTTAGGATTGTTCCCAATCTCACTTAGTCAAACCTACCATAGCCAGGGCTAAGACCGAGTCATTCCTTTCCGATAAACAAAAATTTGCCTTTGTTCATTTTTCCACCAAACCTATAAAAGTCAGGGTAGAAATTGGGCTTCTTTTGATTCAAATGACCAATCCTATAAAAGTTAGGGTCGTTTGAACCTTTCGATTCTCGGAGTGGAGATCCCACTCCTAGTTTCATCCTTTCGGATCCTGGGGGTGGAGATCCCACCTTGAGTTTCCTTTCCAGCTGTAGGTAGAATATAAGATTCTTCCTCTTCAGCACTGAGAGATAGAATATAAAATTCTTCCTCTCTCATTTTCTAGTTTGTCTTTGTTCTCAGAAAAGACATAATTCCCAACTTCCAATCCGGACACTTTGTGCACGGGGAATTTTATCTTAACTCCTAAATAGAGATAAGTCTATGCCTAACATGCATAGCCGGTTTAGTCTTTCGCCGATTGAAAAAAACACCAGGGTTTAAGCCTGGGGAATTTTATCCCGAAGCCTAAGAAGGGATAAGTCATCGCCTAATACGCGGTGCGGGGTACCTTTTCCCTATAAGAAATGGTGAAGTCTATGTATTCAAAGTCATAGCATTAAGTCTAAGAAAAGCAATTCTCTTAGCACAACGTTACATGTGGAACGGATCTAGACAATCCGCATGCTAGCCCGATTCAAACGGTAATCGGTAAAGGCATATCAAACCCGTTGAGGGCTGGGGGTTTGCTAAAAATTCTTTAAATTTTATCATTGCTGGGTTCAAAGTAAATAAAGAAATATCATGAAAGAAGCGAATGCGGAGTCTCTAGTAATAGATCAAGTCAAAAGCATACAATAAAAAGCTCGTTAGCCCGAAGGCAACTGACGGCTAAGAACGTGGGACTCTAAACTAGAAAGCCTGTCTACATAGCTCTGCTCAAGTTCTGCCTGCAGACTAGCTCGGACAGAGTCTTCGGAACTGCTTAAGATCTTCACGGCTTCATTCTTCAGCTTCATCAATCTCTCCTGTGTAGATCCCAGCTTCTCGAGCGTCTGTTCACGAGAACGCTCTAATCCAGCCAGGTCTTCTGCAATAAGAGTAACGGACTCCTCGGCGTGTCTCAAGGCCTCCTTCAATCTAGCCACTTCCTCACGGCCGGAATCCAAAGAGCTGAGTAACTCGGCTCTACCTGTATCCTTCCTCGCCACGGTAGCCACCAGCTGCGCAACAGAATGCTCATGTGATCGAAGCTCGCTGCCGATGGAAGATCTCAGGTCGTGCCACTGTGTCAACCTATGTTCCATCTGAGAGGACACGAAGGAAGAAGCTCCACCAGCCTTCAACTCCTTCAACTCTCGGATCTCTGACTCCAGAACAGTGAAATCGGCAGTGAAGGAATCGGCCAACTCTGGATATCCTTCTTCCCTCATCATCATCATGTGGCGAGAAAAGGAACGCCTGAACTAATCGAAACAGTATCCTCTGTGAAGAAGTTTCTCAATCATGCCGTTATAAAAGGCGGTAAAAAAGCCGAGGTCTGTACGAAAAATATCTCTGTCAGGATCGGTATCGACCAAAAGGGCGCGGACACGCTCATATAGAGAGGATCGAGATCCTACAAGCAACAATATAGAAGGTTAGGAGATTATCGAATACGATAAGGAAATTCAAAGGCAAATTCCGAGCATACCAACGCCAACGGAGGTCCCTTCGGGTTGAAGTCCGACAGGCTCTAAGATAACGGCAGGAGTAGTCATGGAGGGTATATCAACCCCTGCAGACAAATCGGTCGTACCTCTCGGCTGTGGCAGGGAGACACTGCTCTCATGCAACTATCAGTCCCAGAAACTGTAGTGGCATCAGGCACAACGCCTGGTCCTACAGTTACACTTCTTTATTAGTCAAGTTGGAAATTTAGGCAAATAAGGAGAATCGGGATGATAAGATCATTTGCATACCTGCAAGTCCATCGTCCTCAGGTACACGGGGAAGGTCAGGAGTCATGAGAGTATCAGTCCTGGTGGCTGGTACTGTAATATTAACCCTTCGTTAGTCAGACAAAAGATCAGACAAAATGAAGGGAATTAGATATATACCTGTAAATGAATCACTCGCAAAGGGTAGTCCCACAGCTCCTCTGGCGGCCTGTTCAGCCAGCATATCAACTAACAGTCCAGCGTCGGGTCCCGAGAAACTCGGTGCAGAGGCACATCGCTGTTCCTCGAAACCTACATCTGCAGAATAATTTAAGTGTTGGACATATGTATAAGAAGATAGAGAAGAAGGGAAAGCTCAGAAATACCTGTAGCAGGAACGGAAGATTCTTTTTCCCCAATATCCACGCTGGGATTCTTCAAATAGTCTAAAAGAAAGCAAAAGCACAAAAAGGATCACGAATTCTCTAACTCTTCTAAATACTATTTGAGGAAGGCATCATCAGATGTAGATATATCTGAACATGGAATGGTGTGCTCAAAACTGTTCACCTGCTCAGTATTAATGTCTGCTTCGACATCCAGGGAACCATCACGAATAGCTTCACACATCTGCTCCATGAAGCTATCCATATTATCAGAACCAGTGAATACGGGAGACAATGGAAGTTCGCCCTCTTCAAAGAACCCTGGAACATAAAACATGATTACGAATCCCAGAAGGTAAGTCATCTTAAAGCAATGAAAACGATGAAGTATTACCTTCCTCCCTATCGGCGAAGTCTCCTAAATCCACTCCATAGGAGCGCTGACCAACGTGTGGTTTATGAGCGATCTTTTTCTTTTTCGGAATATCACCCCTCATAGAACCAACGGGTCGTTCGTGCGTGGACTGGCCACGTGTATCAACCTGGGTAGGAGCTTGGCCACCAGGCCTGAATCTCGCACGACGGGAAGCGAGCGACTCATGGTCGTCGGCTGTCCTACCTGAAGTGATAAGGATTATTTCATTAAATGAACCAGATCTTTCGTTGATATCAATTGAAGTTGAGAAAGAGGATCAAAGAGCATGATAAACCTGCGTCAAGTTCTTCTTGGTCGATATCTATATCCACATACTCCTCCTCAGAAGTCTCGTCATCATCATCAGTAGGAAGGAGCTCTTCATCGTCTTTGCTCGAGAGAGGAGGTTTGGCAGACTTCTTCTTCTGTTTTTGAGCAAGCTTGGCTTTACGAGCAGCCATCATAGCGACCTGGACCGAGTGCTCAGACTCTAACTCTGAAAGACTCCTCACACCTCTGGATTCATTGACGGAGAGGAACCACTTGCAACTAAGGAAAGTAATCATCGGCTTGCGCCTATATGAAGGAAGAGCAAAGTGGGCTCCGGTACAGCCCACCATAGTCCATAGCCATGCCCGTACGCCATCAATAAGCCCTCCCTCAACCTTCAAACCACGGCTCGGATTCCCAACATATAGTTGGTCGTAACCGAACTGACGAGCAAAACGGCAGGGAAGGTAAGGCTCTATGTGGCAACGATTCTTCACCCGGAGAACGAGATACCTAACACGGATGTTCACTAACCAGCGGAAACAACCAACGTCGAGAGCAGTCCGATTAGTTCTGGGTTTCTCCTCATCAGTCAGCACATCACCATAGCGACCCGAAAAGTGGGGAAAACACTTGAAGAACTCCCAGCTCTTGCGAACTTGAATCTCTCGTTGTGCATCGCCGAATTTCTTCCCGAGCCATCTGCTCCTCTCCAACAGCTGCACGAAAGGAACGGGGACATCAACAACGCTGGGTGCCGACATCAAGTCAGGACGGTGAAGAACGAGCCACGCCATCAGATACGCATAAGGAAGCTCGACCTTCGGACAAGTAAGCTCGGTCGATGGTTTAGAACCCACCTGTGTAAAACCACTGACCAGATACCTAAGCCCACAATGGATGCCGGCAACCATCACTGGGAGCAGTGAAAGCTCCCTCCCATAAGCTAGCTGAACTGCGGGGAAGAGCACCTCGAGAGGTAAGGCGTCTAAAGACCGGTACGGAACAACACACTTCTTCAACCAGAGGGCAAGGTAGCCTGCTAGCAGAGTCCGGGGCTCGATGGACTTCTGTGTACGGCGGAGGAACGAACGAAACTTGGTTCCTGCAGGAAAAGCTCCCTCAGCACGGGCAATGGTGTAAGAACGAGCCTCAGCCTTCTCTATCAACTCATTAATGACGGTAGGGGTCAGGACATCTAACTCACGAAGGGGCTCGCCAGAGTCACCCTCCAAATTAGGGAACAGATAGACAGCAAACTGCTTCAAGCTGATTTGCCTTTTCTTCTTCGCTGGAGGAGAAATCTTGATCAAGGAGGTATAATAATGACAAGTGAGGTCCCAAAGAGTATCATGCATGTCGGGAGTATCCTTCTTCAACCACCCCAACTGCTGGTTCGAGGGAAAGTACTCCTGATATGGACAATCCCCCATTGGAAGACCAGAAACCTGATACATCTCATGTAAGGCCAACCCTAACTCTCCGCCGCTGGTCATGAACGTGTTACTGTCGGGCATGTATGTCTCCAACAACGCCAAGAAATGGCGGCAGCTGACCGGAAGTCTGTACATGGTGGCCCGTATAGGTGCATACAATCCTTTGCTCTTCAAATCCTTCTCCCAGCGCCCCAAGACGTAACTGGTCATGCGTGTCCACCATCCCTTGGCTTGTGAGAAAGCCCAACCATAGCATCTGTAATCTGGTAGAGGTAACCTTCTCCCAAGATGAGCCAGACGATTCTTCACAGTAGGAGCAGCTGCTGATACCTCGCCTGGGGGTCAGTGTCAAGACCCATAATCCCTGGTCGAAGACCGCGGATATCATGATACCTAGCAGAACCAGGAGTCTTATGATGAGAGGTATATCCACACTGAACTCGCTCAGCATCATCGGTAAGAGGCCAAGACATATGTCGCTCCACGGCCTGTCCCTCCAAATGAGTGAAAGAATACTGACGAGGAATGGAGGGAATATACAGGAGAGCTCCTTCGTCGAGAGTCAGCCAATGCTCCTTGATAAGAGTCAATGTAGCAGGATCCTCAATGTGATCTCCGAACAGAAAACCGGGCTTCTTTAAAGCCTGAGTGGAAGTGGAATCCGTAGTGAAGGAAGCATCCGTAATAAGCTGGCATAAGCAATGACGCCCTCCATCCCGTATCAAACGACAGGATTCGTCGGAGCGATCTCTGTCAAACTAAGGGAGTGGACTAACGGCCTGCCTGATGGAAGCTGAAGAGAAGACCTCCCGGCTACAACCAGTATTGGCATGAGGAGGAAGGCTGCCCGTGGGGAACTCGACTGCAATAAAACACAAGGATAGAGTCAGAAAATCCATCTCATAAGAAGTAAGATAAGATCATTCACGGAATAATTGGAGAGACGATTTTGAGTGTCCTACACTGAAAGAACGGTATGCATCATCACGTAAATAACGTGGTAACATACACCGACCTATAAGGTGTAGGACGACACAAAATCGCCCCAATATACCAGAAGACTTGAATTAGCCAAGCAAGGCAAGTCCGAAACCTCAACCCCCGTGAAGGAGGGTGTCGGCCCTTCCCGAATGACCCGCGAAAGGGTCAAACGAGGGTATAACAGAACCACCAAGTCCGAAACCTCGACCCCCGCGAAGGAGGGTGTCGGCCCTCCCCGAATGACCCGCGAAGGGGCCAAACGAGGGTATAACAGAACCACCAAGTCCGAAACCTCGACCCCCACGAAGGAGGGTGTCGGCCCTTCCCGAATGACCCACGAAGGGGTCAAACGAGGGTATAACAGAACCACCAAGTCCGAAACCTCGACCCCCGCGAAGGAGGGTGTCGGTTCTTCCTTCATGACCCGCGAAGGGATCAATCGGGGATACAAAAATAAAAAAATTCTCACCCCCGAAAAAGGAAGTCGCTGGAGGGGAGGATGCTGTAGGAACTTCTTCCTCGCTAGGCTGCGAACGGGAGCGACTCCTAGGAGGTCGAGGTCGACGTGGAGACATCGAAAATCTGCAATGAAAAGCAGTAAGTCAGGTACAATATGGATACGCGAAATTTAAAAGGGAAATTAAGAACTTTGATTAAAATCCTATGTATAAATAGGATTTTATAGTTGAAGTCTAATTAAACCTACAAATTTCGTGCATGCGAAACAATGATTGTCATTTTCGCGGTAAATTTTGGTGAAATACCCAAAATACCCTTCGTGTTCAAGGCTAAATTCGGGTCAAGGACACGCTCGAGTTGGGTCATGGTCATCATACCTGATCACATAGCACCCCCAGTACCCCACAATTTTGGTTAATCTTGCAAATAAACCCTTTTGTAAAATTTAGCCAATTTTGCAAAAAGACCCTCCACAAATTTCGGTTTGGTTTTCGCATGCTTTTATCAAAACTTTGGTCATAGGTTTGTGATCTAAACTTTTGGAACTTCAGCCCTAAAATTCCAGCCCTTTTGCAAATAAACCCCCCTATACTTTGTGGGTTGCTCTTTTGCAAATAAACCCCTCAAACCACATTGAACCTTTCACACGCAAACGCCTCTCAATTTTCGGCCAAAGGAGGGTAAAATTTCAGCCCTCAAATTTCAACCCATTTTTACACACAAGGCCTTCAAATTTCAGCCCTATTTCTACACAAACCCCTCAAAGTTCAGTTCATCTCTTTGCACATAAACCCCCGAAAATTCAGTCTCAAACTTGCACACAAACCCCCAAAATTTCAGCCCTAATTTCGGCCAAATACCCTCTCAAATTCCCCAAATTTTGCACACAATCCATCTCCCAAATTTCGGCCATACATATGCATGAAATTAAAAAAAAAATATTGAGATCAAAAGTGAGGGAATATATATCCTAATTTTCGGCCAACTTTCAAGAACCAAAAATCAAGATTTTATTTTATTTTTTTTCCCAAATCAAAAATTAGGGTTTTGAAATTTGGAGGATTCAAGAGAAAAGAACCAAATTTAAAGCATGAAGGAAAGAAGATCTTACCAAAGCTTGAAGAATCCTTGAAGAGAAGGCTTTGTTGTTGATGAAGATCCTCCAAACCCAACTTTCCTTGCTTGAAGCTTTGGAGAGGATGAGAGTTTGGAAGGATGAAGATGAAAGCTTTGAGACATTGAAAGAGCTAAGGGCTTGAAGAAGAAAATGATGGAACTCTTGATGAGGAAGAGGTCTTGAAGAAGGAGAGCTCAAAACCGAAGAAAAATGAAAGGAAGAGGAGGGGCGGAACTGGTGGAACCGAAGAAAGAAAAGAAAAGAGGGGAGATCGGGTTTTATATTTGGGGGAGTTTTAAGTGAACCGGACCCAAGTTGGACCGAACCCACATGACCCGAACCAACTCAAACCAGCATGAACCGAACCGGATTAAATCATTTCTTTGATGGTTCACACGCATATGAGGTGCGAAATGTGGGCTCAAACGTGTAGAAAGAATTGGGGATAATTTATATACACTTTGATCCCCTTTTCAGATATTTTTACGACGTATTCAACACTCGTATCTATACTCCAATGAGAATACGAGTCTAAACTATTTCGCACAATTGACGGGAAGTTCCTGGAAAATATTATGTATAATATTCTTAAGGATAACCCGTCAACCTCCGATAGGTACATGAGGCTAAACTAATTCCCGAAACTCCCAGGAGTACACGAGTATAAACTGGTTCTCCTCAGGTTGATTCGAAACCCTAAGGTTAACGTCGGATCAACGCGTAGCCCTAGGTCAACGCCGGTCAACGCGTTGAGATGAGAGTCAACACTGATTGACGCGTAACCCTAGGTCAACGCCAGTCAACGCGTTGCGACAAAAAGTCAACATTCGACGTTCGAAACCCTAGGGTCAACGCCGGTCAACACGTAACCCTAGGTCAACGCCAGTCAACGCGTTGCGACAAAAGGTCAACGTTTGACATTCGAAATCCTAGGGCCAACGCCGGTCAACGCGTAACCCTAGGTCAACGCCAGTCAACGCGTTGCGACAAGAAGTCAACATACGGTGATCTGAAACCCTAAGTCAGCACATTATGACGGAGATAGTCAGTTCAAAGTCAACTCAATGACACAAGCCAAACTCGACTCACTGGTGGTAGACTCGAGACTTCGACGATGGCCAGGCGATAAACGCAACGCCGGAAGAACTTCGGCTATTCGTCAAAGCAATGAATAGACCGCAAATCGAAGGAGCCCAGAGTTGAAGCTAACTGCAGGTCCTTTATGCCAACTAAAGGTTGGACCAATCATATCCAAAATATTCCAGCCTCTTCTATAAAAGAAACGAGGCTGGAACACTTTGGAGGGGGTATCTGTTGGCATCGAAAATTGCCTATAGGTCTCCACGAACAGCTCAGTGTTAAGGAACGATAATGAACGTCACTATCTAGTTCACAGGAGTTCGATTGACGTCGGTGAACGCTTGAAGTGAATTGACGAACTACGTGAGCTGATAGAATTTCGGAATAACGAAGGCACGGGCTAGTCGAGAGCCCCGCGATGTTTACAAAAAGAATAACGCCTTTCGTGTCTCGTTCGTTCTACAGATAATCCAACCATTGGAGCTGATAGAACTCTTCGTTAGAATTCCAACGCAATTCGAATCACTAAAATCCGAGTTCGGACGAAGAATTTACAGCGGAAGCGGACGAATGCACCTCAGCAGAGTGTCTCGGATTTTCCGAGACACCCCAGGGGTGTCCTGGATTTTTGGAGACACCCCAAGGGTGTCCTGGATTTTTGGAGACACCCCAGGGGTGTCCTAGATTTTTGGGGACACCCCAGGGGTGTCCTGGATTTTTGGAGACACCCCAGGGGTGTCCTGGATTTTTGGAGACACCCCAGGGGTGTCCTGGATTTTTGGAGACACCCCAGGGGTGTCCTAGATTTTTGGAGACACCCCAAGGGTGTCCTAGATTTTTGGAGACACCCCAGGGGTGTCCTAGATTTTTGGAGACGCTTCAAGGGTGTCCGCACCAAGTTGAGACGCTCCAAGGGTGTCCGCACCAAGTTGAGACGCCCCAAGGGTGTCCGCACCAAGTTAAGACGCTCCAAGGGTGTCCGTACCAAGTTGAGATGCTCCAAGGGTGTCCGCACCAAGTTGAGACGCCCCAAGGGTGTCCGTACCAAGTTAAGACGCCCCAAGGGTGTCCGCACCAAGTTGAGACGCTCTAAGGGTGTCCGCACCAAGTTGAGACGCTCCAAGGGTGTTCGCACCAAGTTGAGACGTTCCAAGGGTGTCCGCACCAAGTTGAGACGCCCCAAGGGTGTCCGCACCAAGTTGAGACGCTCTAAGGGTGTCCGCTCCGCTATCCCCTCAAGCCTATAAATAGAAGCCTTAGGCCTCACTTTTTGGAGATCTGGATTTTTTTGGAGAATTAGCGAAGCCCTGTTGGAGTGAAGAGTGATCGAGCACTTCAACACAAGAGAGTTCTTCATCAGACCTACATCACCCGAATCCGTTCCTTAGCATTATCCCTCGTCGGTAATCCTAAGAAGAGCAAATATCTCGCTTTTTCTGAGATAGGCGCTTCAGTTTCTAGGTCTCCTCGCGGATCGACGAAGCTCTGAACCCGATCTGATTGCCAGGTGGTCCACGGATATCGACGTCCCCGTCACAGGCTAAAGACCCACGCAAGCAAGAGACGATAAACGGATCTTGTGTTTATTTTCAAGGAAGTTGTAATTTTTATTTTCGTTATTTGAATTCATTTGTAACGTTTGAAGTTTTTAATGAAATCAATGATGAAAGCAACTTTTGACGAAAACAAGGCCGCGCT
Source organism: Asparagus kiusianus (assembly GCA_022839385.1). Lineage (NCBI taxonomy): Eukaryota > Viridiplantae > Streptophyta > Magnoliopsida > Asparagales > Asparagaceae > Asparagus > Asparagus kiusianus. The sequence continues at coordinate 1,058,351 of BQKN01000068.1, read as the reverse complement.
CAGTTTTGACAAAAGCATGTTTTTCCAAGATTCAACTTCGAAATTGAGTTTTCATCTCCTTCAGAGACTATGAAATCAATCAATACTTGCGCTATTAATTTAAACAGATGAAGGTTTTTCTACCGATTATATTTAATCAGAAGTCCTAATAACATCAAAACTCCTACACGATTATAATCTTAAAATCCTCCAAAATCCAAAATGTAGCACTTGCTCTTTTCCTTTTCCCTGAAGTTGTCGCCCTTGTTGGGAATTAAGAGGGGGTACAATATTATGGATGAAGAGCATGACCAACTTGGTGATCGTCACCAAAAAGAGAGAAGAACAACAAACCCTCCCGCAAATATGCATGAAGACATCCTCTCCATGGAAATCCTCACAAGACTCTAAGTTGAGAAGGCACAACATAGGCTTTGAGGTGCTCGCATTTGGACTAACAACAGATTTTGTTGATGGTTCTTCTTGGGGAGCCACGACCGAGGACCCTACTTACCCCAATTTGTATGGGATGCAATCCTGTATCCATATGCGAATCAATCTATTTCGAAATCAACAACTGGATGTGCAAATCATCTCCAAAATTCATGCTACCACCTATTAAAATTTTGGACGAATACCAGAAAAACATCGTGAATATCACAAGAGAGATTTGAAAAACCAAACCAGGCCAGAAAAACCAAACCAGGCCAAAAAAACCAGCTTTACTATTATATCATGGCTGCCTATGTACCCTCTGACCGGGATCAAGCTAATCGTAGTTATGCTCGTTGTTCTCCATATAGTCTCCACCTTACCACATCACTGCCCCGAAGGGCTATGCCCTCTTGGACAGATCAACACGGGCTGATATGAAGCAAGTTCAAGCAATGCTGAAACTTGCTACATGTCACCACCTTGGTCAACATGTCTGCGAGATTCTCACTTGTGTGCACCTTCATAAGAGAAATATCACATTCCTCTATGACATCCTGCACAAAATGATACCTGACATCGATATGCTTGGTACGACCATGATGAACTTGATTCTTAGCCAAATGAATCGTACTCTGGCTATCGCACCACAAGTTCACACACTCCTGCTCAATCCCCAAATCATCTAAAAGACCACACAACCACAATGCTTCCTTCACTTCCTCTACCATGGCCATGTACTCTGCCTCTATTGTAGAAAGTGCTATTGTAACCTGTAATATCGATCGCCAACTAATTAGAGCATCATGTATTCTGAACACATAACCAGTAGTAGATCGTTGTTTGTCTAGATTGCCCACATAATCTGAGTATACAAACCCATCAATCTGACATGTATCTCCACCAAAACACAAACCCCTATCAGCGGTACCCTTCAAGTACCTCAGGGCCCATTTCAATGCTTCCCAATGTGTATTTTTTGGATTCGTCATGAACCTACTGACAACACTGACTGCCTGTAAAATATCTGAACGTATACACATCATTGCGTACATTAAACTGCCAACTTCGCTAGCATAAGCTAACGTTCCATGTGTGCATTATCTTTTGTTGTAGTTGGAGATTGTTTACCTGAAAGCCTGAAATGTGGAGCCAATAGAGTCACCACTGCCTTAGCAATTTGCATCCCAAACCTTATGATAAACCACTCAATGAAGCCCTTCTGACTCAAGAACAATTGCCGATTCGCCCACTCTTTTCTAATCTCCATACCCAGTATTTTCTTAGCAGCACCCATGTTCTTGATCTCGAACTATTTACCAAGTTGAGATTTCAGCCAATCTATCTCCATCTTGCTTCTCGAAGCAATAAGCATGTCATCCACATACAAAAGAAGATAGATATAATCACCTCCACGAAACTTCTGAATATAAACACAACAGTCATAATCACTTTTGAATAACCAATGCTTTAGCATGAAGGAGTCAAATTGCTTGTACCACTACCGAGAAGATTGTTTCAATCCATAGAGTGATTTCCTCAAACGACATATATGATGCTCCTTATCCTCAACCTTGTAACCCTCAGGCTGATGCATATAGATTTCCTCCTCCAAGTCTCCGTGCAAGAAGTTCATTTTGACATTGAGTTATTCCAGCTCAAGATCACCGTGAGCAACAATAGTCAATAGCACCTGAATAGAAGTGTGTTTCACCACCGGAGAAAAAAATCTCATTGTAATCCACACCATCTCTTTGTGCAAACCCCTTAGCCACTAGTCTAGCCTTGTACATTATACCGTCGAGCTCAGAAGGATCCTCCTTTCTCTTATACACCGGCTTATAACTAATAGTTTTCCTCCCTACGAGCAATGAGACTACCTCCCATGTTTGGTTCTTCCTAAGAGATTCCATCTCTTCCTCCATCGCAGCCAACCAACTCTCACTATCCCTATAGCGAATAGATTCTTTGAAGGTACCGGCTCATCATCCTCAACCGAGAGTGCGTACTCAACAAAATTTACCTACCCATAGTGCATCAGAGGAAGCTAAACTGTCTTCGAGCTGCTGTTGTTATAGTACTTGTATATTTTCTTGCTGAATCTCCTCCTATTCAAGCTCATCATTACTCCTTTCCCGAGTGTCTCCATGATCCTCCTCTTAGACACGACTAGAACCTGGTTGGTCCTTAAATTCTTTGTCAATCACCTGAGACTTTGAAGTTCAAACAGTCTCAACACCATCATTCTCGGACGCCCTAGCTTTTGATAAAGCTATCATGGATTTCTCATCAAAGGTAACATCTCTACTGATCACGAACTTGGAAGTTTCTGTACACCAAAGGTGATAGCCTTTTACGCCTGCTGCATACCCAAAGAATATTACATTCTTGGCTCTCGCGTCAAGCTTTCCCTCATTGACGTGGTAGTAGATTGTACATCTGAAAATCCTGAGCCTATCATAATCTGCATGCTCGCTTGACTATACTCGATAGGGTACATCACCATCTAATGTCGAATGTGGAGAACGATTCACTATGTAACAAGCTGTAGCAATTGATTCTTCCCATCATTCTTTGCCTAAACTAGCATATGATCGCGTACTCACTACTTTCTCCTGCAGTGTACAGTTCAGTCTCTCTATGACTCCATTCTGCTGTAGTGTAGACTTGACTGTCTAGTGTCGAGGAATACCTTCATGATCATAGAACTTCTTGAAAGTACCCTATGTATACTTTGTACCGTTATCACATCTCAGTGTCTTTAATTTCCTGCATGTTCTGTTCTCAATCATTACTTTTCATTTCTTGAATGTCTCGAATACCTCATTCTTATGCTTAAGAAAATAAACCCAATCATACCTAGAATAATCATATATAAACAAGACAAAGTACCTAGAACTGCCCTTGGAAGTTGTCGGAGCTGGACCCCAAACATTTGTATGCACACAGTCTAATATACTTCTGCTCTTGTGCTTGCTTTTCAGAAATTGAACCTTGTACGCCTTTCCGTACACATAATCCTCGCAGAAATCTATGCAAGGCTTCTTCATGTTCTTCAGCAAACCTTCCTTACCAAGCAGATCTAGATCCTTTTCTGACATGTGCCCAAGCCGCCTATGTCATAACTGAGTGTGCTCACACGGGTCTCTATCACTTTCATTAGTTCTAACTGCTGCATCTTCTGTCACTATCGTACCCGAGAGAGTATATAGGTTACCATGACGAATACCCTTCATCACTACCAAGGAACCTCAAACAACCTTCTTTACTCTATTCTCTGTTACTATTTTGCAACCACCAAAATCCAAAGCACCAATTGAGATAAGATTCTTTCGCAAGTCGGGGACATGCCTCACATCCGTCAGGGTTCCACTCCATCATGCATCTTGATTTTGATATCACCAAGCCCCACCGTTTTACAAGAATGGTTATTCCCCATCAATACGGTTCCACCATTAATGCTCCTATAGGCAGTAAACCATTTTCTATTTGGACACATGCTAAGAGCAACCAGTAACCCGAATCAAGAATCTACTTATTGGAGATATCTTCACCGCACGTAACGGAATAGCATTCTTTTTTGCTCCCTTCCTCCGAGACATAGCTCGCCTCTTTCTTGCCTTCACTTCTCTCATTTCTTGTTGTTCTTCTTTCCATTTACTCTCTTATTAGGACAATCGACCTTGAAATACCCAAGCTCACCGCATTTGAAACATGGTCTTCCTTCAAGAGGTTTTGATTTCGATCTAAACTTTCCTCCCTTGCATTTTTCTCGCTCATTGCTCCTTCCTCTTATAAACAATCTCTGTGCTTGCTCCTTGTTACCACTAGTAGCCATATCACTAGTTGTAATTTTTTAAAGATCATCAGCTAGAAGCAACATTCTAGTCTCATCTATATTCAAATTGTCACCTACAAGCATCAAATTTGTACCAGGTTCTCATAAGACTTTGGTAAAGAAAGAAGTTACAGAAGTGCTTGATCATCATCTTCTACTTTCACATCAATGTCCTTCAAATCCAATATGATCCTATCGAACTTGTTGATGTACTCCTGGATTGATGAGTCTTCCTCCATTTTGTAAGTATACAATTTGGATTTCAAGTAGATCTGATTTGTTAGACTCTTCGTCATGAAGGTACTCTCTAACTTTGACCATACACTCGTCGTCGTTACCTCTCCATCCATCAAGAAAGCTATATCCCTCTCAAGCCATAGGATAATCGACAGCTCGTGTTTTGAGATCTAACTCTTCCCAATCCTCATTAGACTTACCTTTGTGCTTCTTTTCTCTTCCCGTCAAAGCCTTGTGCAATTTCTACAAAATCAACGAATTTTTCATCTGCATCCTCCAATAAGAAAAATTATTCTTTCCATTGATCTTTTCAATCTCATACTTTCCAACTTAACTGTTTTACTGGTAGACGTCATTCTCCGCTTGTTTTAGTAAATCCGCTCTTCTCAAAAATTTTAACAGACACCTTGTGTGCACCACACAATAACCAAGTACCACCTCAAATCGAAAGCTTTACCATCCCCAATCTGAATAAGGGCTCTGATACCAATTGTTGGGGGCTGACACGCCCACTCGCCACAGAAGCAAATCACCACGAGAGAAAGGCCTGACTTTTATTTTTCACAAAAACTCAAGACAACATCGATGTTCCTATTTCAATATGAAACAAGAACAGAAGTGAATATCTAAGCGAGGTGAGATATATACTCTTTCCGATATCAAATTTAGATTTGATGAATACCGAGGGAACAACAAGTAATGGCAAATACACAAAAAACAATAAAGAAGACACGAGATTTACGTGGTTCGGCAAACTTTCCTACGTCCACGGGGAATGGGGGATAAGGGAGATTCCACTATGATGGAGAACACCAACGACTTGCACAACCCACAAGCTCATCCCAAAGATGAGGCTTTGATTTTACCCAAGATAAGATGACCTATTTCTCGTACAATCTCTCCAAGCACTCTCGTTTTTTTCTCCTCAAGATCTCACCTTTTTCAGATCTAAAAAAACTCTCTTTTCGTTGCTGATAGACTCTCTACTCTACAAAAATCCCTAGGAACAAAGTTCCTATTTATATCAAGGAAACAGGGTCCAAAACAAAAACAACACGCCCGCTCCGGTTGCACCCGAGACACCCTGAGGTGTCTAGGGTGCCGCCGAGACACTTCAGGGTGTCTCGGCGGGTGCCGAGATATCTCAGGGTGTCTCACGCGCCGAGACACCCTGAGGTGTCCCGCGCTCACACTTTCCTTCAGTCTTAGGGATGAGAAGTTTACAATCATACCTTACTCTTGCTCTATGTCCGCCCAAACTAAACATGGCAGCTTTCAAGAGAACAGAACCAAGAAAACATGCATTTGCACCTATGATATAAATTTTCTTCATCCTCTATGACAGACTCCCACCCTCATCACAGTAAGGGATGGAAAGCTTTTGCTCCACGTAGGCGATAGTGACATCCAAAGATTGGTGCATTATGATGTTGGACGTGGATTTTACACAACCGTGGCCAACGTTGCAAGTGACTTATTTGCTTACCCTAAGGAAAAGTGTCCTACGGACGACCGATGTGCTTTCATGTTTCCTGTTGTTTAACGGCGTTGAGAGCCTAGTGCCCTTCGAAATAGACAATTCAATCGTATGTCTTCCTGAGTCCATATAATATTACTGTACCTTGGCAAAACCTGTGCTTTGAAAGTTGAAACCCCTGTGAATGCATGATTGAGTTTTACTGGTCGAGATCCTGATAGTCTACAAGTCTATTTTCCACGTATAATCTTAACAACATCAGAAATCCCACCTCTAAGGCCATCACTAACCACTCTCCAAAATAGGGATCCCTCCAAATTTGGAGAGTGAATCCTCTCCAATCACTCTCCAAATTTTACTCTCTAAATTTGGAGAGTGAAGCTAAAATTTGGAGAGACTCTCTAAATTACTATTCAACTTTTATTATTTACAATTTTACCACTTTTAACTATTTAATTTCTTGAAAACTACCACTTTGCCATCATTCTTAGTAATTTAAATTAGATATTTAATTTTAAATAAATATAGTTAAAAATTATTAATCTAATATTTGAAACCATTATATATTTGGAAAGGTCTCGTTGAGATCTTTAAAATAAAACTAAGATTAATTTATTTTAATATCATTTTAAAGCTCTCGTCGACACCTTTCTAATGTTATAATTTTTTCCAAATAAATTATTAAAAATAAAATTATTAATGCAAACTATATCCAACATTATTAATTTATATGATTTTTTGACAAAAAAATGAAAAAATATTCAGGGAGTGTGGTTTGGAGCAATTCTCCAAATTTTACTCTCCAAATTGGAATATTTCTAGAATATTCTAATTTGGAGAGTATGGTTGGAGATTCTCTAAAAGGAGGCCTAACTCATCCATCCTAATCCTGTATCTCAATATATTAATATTTCCTCTTGCAAGTATCTATCTCTCTATCAATAAATAAATAAAATAAAATAAAAAAGAAAGAAAAAAAAGGCAAATGGCAATTATCCTTCTCTAGCTACAGAAGAATTACCTCCTCCTGGAACTATAGAAATCAACAAGAAGGTGAAAATAGCACTAAAAGTTGAGTGATCTCCTTGCATATGATTTGAATGATCCTTCTGTTAGATATAGGTACCCTGCAGATAATAATTGTTTATTATAACAGGACCTATATGAATATAACATCATTGTTCAAAATGATTGTATGCTATTTTGATCAGTATTTATCTGATATTTTTTTTAAATACAGATAAAGTCCTTAGAATGATACTAGACTATCAGAATTTCGATAGCGATCGTAATGATGAAGAGATCTGATTAGTTGCTAACGTATATTCTAAAATGTTTCTAGTCGATGAAGTGTTGAGATAAGACATCATTACTTTGGCAAGACTAGTGTATACTATATTTGTCCTTTTGAAGGACGATGATCCATCTCTTAGATCATTGATGTGGAGACATCAAAATACAATATATAGGTGACTCATTAGTGAATGAGTTGACTGAATGACTCACCGAGAATATTTAGTTGATAATATACTTAACTGTCAAATGGAAGTTCTCAACTGATATAGTACAAAGTAGTCTTTTGACCTGAGACATGAGTGTAACATATGATATTTCAGTATAGGTGTACTTAGACTTTTACCTAACCACAATTCTCATTGAGTTGTGTATAAAGGTTCTTGTTGGGTACATCCTGAGACATAAGTAGATATTGAGATGCTAATATGAGATTCGTCTATCCTAGTATAGGGGTTGATGTCATAACATTGTTTGATATAACTATAGCCTGGAAATCCTTAGCCGGGGTATAAAAGATAAACCGAGTGTCAGTTTGATCTTATAGGTTATGAATTTAATATCAACAAACACAAATCAAGCTATTAGGGTTTGACAGTTTACCATACCCTAGGCTTGATAATCTGACATGGTTTGACGAAGAGATCGGACTATACGGTATTATCACTGAGTGATCCTGATAAAATTGGATAAGCATCTTGCAAACCTTTATCATAACTTATACCCGGGTAGTCTTCATGTGTAGCTAGCACCTCTGTTGTACTTGTGGATATGATCCACTACCGAGTCTTAAATTAGGCCATAGAGTCACACCAAACGTGTACTTAAATCATATGAAATATAATTTATAGAGAAATACGTATGATTGATACACATATATGATTTTACGGATACACATAAATGATTATATGTATCGGTAAAATCAGAACGCTATGTGCTTAAGAAATGATTTCTAGAATTTTTCTTATAAAGTTAACTTTTGGTCAACTGGTTGACTTTTTGGTCATATGATGACTTGTTAGTTAAAGATTGGAAAAATACTAAATATCGTATTTGTGAAATACCATATTAGTAATAATGATGTGGTTTTTTTTTATTTATGAAATACACATTTTATTATACCATGATTAATGAGTCATGAGGTGAGTCATTAAGTGGTATGGTTTGGGAACATAGTTTTAAGCACATGGTTTTGATTTTTCATGACGCGTTGCATGACTCATGAGATGAGTCATTGCATGACTCATGAATTGAATCATTACTTTTGATGACTCATGGCATGACTCATGAGATGAGTCATGACATATCTTACTCTATAAATATGAGCTCTCTCTCTTATGGAAATGTGAACGAACGAATGAAAAATTGGTTTTCCATAAGAGAATTAAAGAGAGCTCTACCTCTTACTAAACTCTAGCAATCTTTGAGTAAGAGAAAGTAGCAGGATTTTAAGAACCCCGGGGTGGATATCTTGTCTTGTGTCTTAAGAAGCCTCCAAATTTTCACGTTCACTTGAAGCTTTGGAGATCCACTACAAGGAGGTTTACTACAACAAGGAGAACGAGTTAGGGGTTGTTCGATCTACCATCGAATCACGCTACAAAAGTATGGTTTTGAAAATCTTGGATGCTCTCTGTTGGGGATTCGAAACATTCAATCGAACCCTTGCCCTTCCGGACCTTGTGCTGAAAGTAGAAAAGTAGAAAATTCACCTCAAATTAGATCAAAACTTGTAAAAGAGTAAAGGAGATGAACACACCAGATTTAACGAGGTTCGGCAAACATGCCTACGTCCTCGGGAGCCACACCATACAATTCTTTTATTAATTGAAGAAGAAATACAAGCTCTCAAACTAGTGTTTTATCTCTCTGAGATTCTCTCTCTTTCTACAGTCAAAAAGCTCTCTTTTTCGTGTTCTCTCAAGCCCTAAAAACGTTTAGCTATATATAGAGTCCTGGAAGAAACAGAATCCAAAACAAATACGAAAACTGGCTGACTGTGTCGTGGTCGACCGTGGCGATCGACCGTTCAGGTATCACGATCGACCGCGACGATCAACCGTATCAAACGACAGAGCCCAAAAACTCCTACAGGGTATCCACGGTCGACCGTGGTGATCGACCGAAGCAAAACCCGAGACCAAAATCTATTACAGAGATTTGTGAGGTCGACCGCCGCGGTCGACCGTCGCGGTCGACCGCCTTCAGCTCCAGGCTCTAACGAGCTCTGTGCACGTTCACGGTCGACCGTGCAGGCCTCCTCCTGTTTTCTCGATTTTTTATTCATCTTCTTGATTCTAGCTTCGGCTTCGACTTTAGGTCTATACTTTAGACTAACAATCTCCCACTTGGAGACCAAAGTACCATCAGCGAGCTTACCTGAACTCTTCCCTTCTTCGCATGTATCTTCTCCTTCCTAGAAAAATATTTCTTTAATAAACAATATCCTGGCGATCTCGCCAATCCTCGTAGTGTGGCTCCGCCTTCGTCTTCTACTCATGAAGGCCAACTAAAGTTGCACACAACTCCAGTTTGTCAATGGTGACTGCCTTCGTCAACATGTCCGTCGGATTTTGACTCCCCAAAATCTTCATCAAATGTAACTTTTCGTCTTCAACTAGCTAGCATATAAAATGATATTTGACGTTGATATGCTTTGTTCTGGCATGATATACTGGATTCTTGGCAAGATGTATAGCGCTCTGGCTATCACAATAAAGAATTCCTCTCTCTTGCTTTAGATCCAACTCTTCCAAACATCCGTTCAACCAGATCATCTCCTTGCTTGCTTCAGTCACCGCGACATATTCAGCATCGGTTGTAGACAAAGTTATAATCTTCTACAGATGTGAGACCCAGCTCACTGCTATCGACGCTAAGGTATAGACATACCCCATGATGCTTCGCCTCGTATCATGATCACCGGTGAAGTTCGCATCCATGTATCCCTATAGCACCAACTCCTTCCTCCTAAAATATAGTGGCTTGTTCGTTGTTCCCCTCAAGTACCGCATTATCCACTTCACGGCCTCCTAATGCTGCTTCACTGGATTTCTTACAAACCTGCTCACAACTCCTACTGTATGGGCGATATCCAGCCTCGTGCAAATCATCGCGTACATGAGACTCCCAATGCCGAAGAATATGATACCCTGCTCGTATGCTCTCTATCTACATCTGTCTTAGGCGATTGCTTCTCAGATAACTTGAACTGACTTCCAAGGGGCGTGCTAACAACTTTAGCATCCTGCATATTAAACCTCTGAAGTACCTTCTCAATATATTCAGCTTGGCTCAATCTCAACGTCCCTTCAGCTTCATTCCTACCGATTCGCATCCCTAAAATGTGCTTTGTTGCACCCAGATCCTTCATTCCAAATTCCTTTGCTAGCTGCTTCTTCAAACTGTTTATATCTTCTAAACACGGTCCTGCTACTAACATGTCATTAACATATAATGACAAGATAATAAAGTTGGACTCGAACCTTTTGAAATAACAACAATGATCCGAATTGTATCTTCTGTAGCCATTATTTTGCATGAAGTTATCAAACTTCTTATACCACTGTCTTGGAGCCTGTTTCAAGCCATATAAGCTCTTCTTGAGCTTGCACACCATCTCTTCCTTTCCTTCTTCAATGAAGCCAACAGGCTGCTTCATGTAGATTTCTTCATCCAAGTCACCATGAAGAAAGACAGTCTTCACATCTAACTGCTTAAGAAAGAGATCTTCTACAGCTACCAAACTCAACACCACTCTAATGGTTGTGAGCTTCACAATAGGGAAAAATATATCCGTGTAGTCCATTCCTTCCCGCTGTTGAAACCCCTTCACTACTAATCTGGCCTTGAATCTCTTGCTTCCATCACTCTCTTACTTGACTTGGTAGACCCACTTGTTATGTAAGGCCTTCTTCTATGTAGGTAGCTGGGCTAACTCTCATGTCTCATTAGTGAGTAGAGAATCCATCTCCTCCTGCATCGCATACTCCCACTACTGAGATTCACTCACTTACATTACCTCTTCATAGCACTCCGGCTCACCGCTATCTTTCAACAATAAGTTGTCAAGAGATGAAAGTTATCTGGGATTTGGTTTGGGTATCTTGGATGACCTCCTAAGCTCCATGCCATGGGTAGTTTCTTCTGCACCTGGAGCCTCCTTCGTTCTGTGGTCAGAACAAACATCATCACCCCTATATGGAAGTTCTTCTATATCTATGTACTCGGATCCACCTGCATCCGAAGTGCTGCTCCTACTGCTTTGGCTATCATTGGCATTTTCCCTGTTCTTGTACATCACCTTCTTATTGAATATCACGTCCCTGCTTCTGATGATCTTCCTGTTCTTCTCATCCTAAAGACGATACCCGAACTCATCAATGTCATATCCAATGAATGTGCACTTTTGTGACTTAGCCTCTAGCTTGTCCCTGATGTGGTCACTGATATGAACATAAGCCAAACAATCAAATATCCGCAGGTGTGAGAGATTGACCTTCTTGCCACTCCAAACCTCCTCTGGAATTCTAAAATCTAATAGAACTGATGAGCCGTGATTAATAAGGTAAGCTACCGTATGCACCGCATCCGCCTAAAATATCTTAGGCAGACCTGCATGTAATCGCATGCTCCTGGCACGCTCTGTCAAGGTTCTGTTCATCCTCTCTGCAATGTCGTTCTGCTGCGGCGTCCCTAGAGTAGTTCTCTCTAATCGAATCTTATTCGTAGCACAGAACCTCTTGAACTCCTCTAGTTCATATTCTCCACCATTGTCTGATCTCAGACACTTCACCTTCAGATCTATCTCGTTCTCCACCATGACCTTCCACTTCTTGAAGACTCCGAACACATCTGACTTGTGCTTCATGAAGTAGACACACACCTTCCTCGAGTGATCGTCGATAAAGATGACATAATATCTCGAACCACCAAAAAAAGACACATTGGCTGGACTCCATACATCTGTATGAATCAACTCTAGCTTCTGAGTCTTAGGTGACCTTCCACCCTTCTGAAAACTAACCCTCTTCTGCTTCCCAAAGATGCAGTCTTCATAAACCCCGACTTCCACGGAGTCGATCCCGGTCAGTTTTCCCTGTGAATGTAAGATCTTCATCCCCTTCTCGCTCATGTGCCCTAGTCTGTTGTGCCACAGATCTGTACTCTCTTTGCTAGCTACAATTGCCAGGGTGTCACTCGCATGTAAGGTGAGGTAGAGAGTCCCGAGTTTGTTGCTTCGAGCAACTATCATCGTACCATTGGAGATTCTCCACGAATCCCCTGCGAATGTTGAAACATAACCTTCTTCTCCAAGCTGTCCCACCGAAACAAGATTCTTCTTCAGCTTTGGTACGTGTCTCACATTATACAAGGTCCACTTAGAGCCCTTCATCTAAATCTGCATTTCACCCTTTCCAACAATATAACATGGCTCGATATTCCCCAAATACACTTTTCCAAAGTCCCCTGCTACATAATTTTGAAGAAGCTTCCAGTTAGCAGTAGCGTGAAAAGAGGCTCCTGAGTCGATGACCTAAGAATCCGAGTCACTGTCCATAGCAAGAATCAAGGCATCATGCACTATATAAGCCTGCTGCTCACCCGCATCCTTCTTTGGACTCTTGCAGACTGAAGACATATGGTCCTCCTGGTCGCAGTTCCAACACTTCCCTTTGATAGGCCTAACCTTCGAGTTCGACCTCTTTTTTACTGATTTCGACCGATTCTTGTTCTGCTTTCCTTTCTTCTGGCTTCTGCCTCTTTGCGCAAAACTTAGAGCTGAACCTGAACTTTCTGATTCGGACGATTTCCTTCTAACCTCCTCGGATAGAATCATGCTAACCACCTCACTCAACTTCAACTTTTCCTTTCCCGCCGAATTGCTAATTGCCGTCACACAACCTGCCCAACTATCCGACAACTGTGATAGTAACAATAGGGCCTGCACTTCGTCATCAAACGTGATGTCTATGGAGATAAACTGATCAACAATCATGTTGAACTCGCTGAGGTGCATCGTGAAGGACCGTCCTTCTGCCATCTTGAGGTTGAAAAGAGTTTTGACGAGATGCACCTTGTTTGCTGCCGACGGTTGCTCGTACATCTTCGCGAGCTTTTCCATAAGCCCCACCGTCATCTTCTCCTTTAATATGTTGTGGGCTACTGATTTGGCGAGCGACAACCGGATTTGCCCTATAGCCTTCCTATCCAGTATCTCCCAATTACCATCTGACTCCTCTTTCTTCTGTTCCTTCTCCTTGCCCATCAACGGGCGATACAAGTCCTTCTGGTACAGATAGTCCTCCATCTGCGACTTCCAGTAGGTGAAGTCTGAACCGTCAAACTCCTCGATCTTTGATTTGTTTTCCTCTGTCATGGCTTTCACACAAATTGCTGAACGAAGCTCTGATATCAGTTGTTGGGGATTCGAAACAATCAATCGAACCTTTGCCCTTCCGGAACTTGTGTTGAAAGTAGGAAAGTAGGAAATTCACCACAAATTAGATCAAAACTTGTAAAAGAGTAAAGGAGATGAACACACCAGATTTAACGAGGTTCGGCAAACGTGCCTATGTCCTCGGGAGCCACACCATACAATTCTTTTATTAATTGAAGAAGAAATACAAGCTCTCAAACTAGGGTTTTATCTCTCTGAGATTCTCTCTTTTCTACAGTCAAAAAGCTCTCTTTTTCGTGTTCTTTCTAGCCCTAAAAATGTTTAGGTATATATAGAGTCCTGGAAAAAACAGAATCCAAAACAGATAAGAAAACTGACTGACTGCGTCGCGGTCGACCGCGGCGGTCGACCGTATCAAACGACAGAGCCCAAAAAATCCTACATGGTATCCACGGTGGACCGCGACGGTCGATCGAACCAAAACCCGAGACCAAAATCCATTACAGAGAGATTTGTGCGGTCGACCATCGCAGTCGACAGCCTTCAGCTCCAGGCTCTAACCAGCTCTGTGCACGTTCGCGGTCGACCGCCACGGTTGACCGCCGTGGTCGACCGTGCAGGCCTCTCTACATGTGTAGTATTCTTGTACATAAAATCTTCCGCTGCGTATTTTGCATGTAATTAGCAGGGTTTTCCTTCACCTTCTTCTTAGTTCCTAATTGTTTCTTTTTCTTCTTCTTTTTTCCGGACGTCTTTTTCCAGGTAATGCGGAAAAATTGAGATAAATATGAAATCGGCTTAGTGTGAAACTCAATTGATTCTTATTATTGGTTTCAGTTGAGATTGAACTTTCTTTTTATATGATTGTTAAATTGTAAAGGGGATATGATCTTATGGTGACATCCAGAAATATTCTGTCAAGTTGGAACATTTGATAATTATTCTGACACATGAAATTTAACGCTTAGTTGTATGCATTTTTTGTGATAAATTAGGCTGTACGTGATATAATTTGTGAGGATTGTCACCTTGTATATTTCTCGGCCAAGAGAATAATTAGGCGCAGAAAAGACCAGGAAGATTCCCACGAGACTTTTCACAATAAACATGCTGGATCAATCAATTATATGTGTCGTTACTTTGTAGATATTTCTGCGTTTATTATAGCTCAGATGTGTCGGCTTGCGAAGGTTGCATTCAGCAATTGAGCTTGGAGGCTCTTCAGAGTTCAGAGTTGCCATGATTCTGTTGGGGTTTTGATAATCTAAATCACTAGTTACGGTGTACTCTCATACAATCTACATGAAAGGTGCTTTTCAAACCATGATCAAAACTCAACTTGGCAGCAAAGGAATAACCACAATTATCAGGCCGTCGCCTCTCTGTGTCCCGAACTCTTTGCCCGACCTCGATACACAGACGATATGGGACTGAATGGATCCTAAGAAAGGGGATAAGAAATTGAAGAGAGGTAGAGAGAAACAGAATTGTTGCTGTTGCGCGCCTATGCGGAAGCGTGCTCGCACACCAAGCGTTTCGCATGCTCGTACACCAAGCGAATCTGTGATCACAGGTGATGTAGAACACACAGCAGACACGTTTCTGTCAAAGTGGGACAGTCGCAAGCCCAAATGCGGGCCTGGTCTAAGAAAATAACTTGTTTCGAAGAAACGACCGTAACTTTCAAACTGTACGTCGGAATTGGACGAATTATATATGAAAATCAACTATCTCGACGAGACGGAGCCATCCAAACCGACCCCTGTGGGTTCGATTTGCGTTTTTCGTTGCGCTAAATTCCTTACAGTTTGAGCGATATTTGCATTTTTGTCTGTTTTTTACTATTTTTAGTAATATTTTAGGAGTCTGTTTTGTTTAGGAAACAAATCCGATTTGATCTCAGATTTGACCGGTGGACTTTCCTAATCATAAGGAGTCTTTTTAGGAGTTTTAATATTTTAAGAATTCTTTTACTATTTTTGGTAAAGTTTGAG
Source organism: Asparagus kiusianus (assembly GCA_022839385.1). Classification (NCBI taxonomy): domain Eukaryota; kingdom Viridiplantae; phylum Streptophyta; class Magnoliopsida; order Asparagales; family Asparagaceae; genus Asparagus; species Asparagus kiusianus. The sequence goes on along the minus strand of BQKN01000068.1, from coordinate 1,042,701 downwards.
TCCTTGTAGGAATTAGAGTCATTGTAGGAGTCTTGTTTCTTTTTCTATTTAAGAAGAGTCTTGTAAGCGTTAGAGGCATAACTTTTCATCAATAAAATTTTTCTTTTTAAATATTTTCTTCGTGGATTCAAAGATCGTTCTTTGTGGATTCAGAGAACATCATTGGTGGATTCCGAGGGTACTACTTCCGCGCTGCGTCAATTGGTATCAGAGCCTTGTTCCTCCGATCCAATGGCAGGTGATGAAGCCCATATCTCTCGAACAGGGTTCGACGTGCTAAAGGCCGATGTCAATCAGATGAAGACTGTCGTAGAGCGACTAGGTGTGGCAGTAGAGCGTCTGGACATGACAGGAGATCGAAATCGCGTTGATGGTCGCCAACGACATGAGCCGACTCCGTATGAAGATTCCGATAGTGAGGAAGATCATTATGCACCCCCACGCTGCGGTGCTTATCGCAGAGACCGATGGCGAAGGGATAATTATGATGTTGGAGGTTTCAAGATGAAGATGGATCTGTCATCTTTCAACGGGCAATTGCATATTGAAGAGTTCCTCGACTGGATTGCAGAAGTAGAGAGGTTCTTTGAGTATATGGAGATCCCAGAAGAACGCAAGGTAAAATTAGTGGCCTACCGACTCAAAGGTGGAGCTTCAGCTTGGTAGGAATCTGTTTGTCTGAATCGATCTCGTCAAGGGAAGCCGAAGGTTGAAAGGTGGGAAAAGATGAAGAAGCTACTGAGAGCCTGTTTTCTGCCAAGTGATTATGAACAAGTATTATTCGGGCAGTACCAAAATTATAATCAAGGTGGAAGAACCGTGGATGAGTACACATAGGAATTTTATCGGTTGTCATCCAGCAACAACTTGAACGAGAGCGAGGCCCAACAGATGTCTCGATATACAGGGGGATTAAGGATGGCGATTCAGGATCATGTATCTCTACAGCAGACCTATACCTTAGCAGATACAGTTAGCCTAGCCGAGAAGGTGGAGCGACAACTCGGACAAAATATTAAAGGATCATGGGCAGCTTCCAATGGGTCGCGTACGAGTTTCAAACGTGGTGGAAGTAAACAGTCTCAAACTGTTTCTGAGCAGGATGCAACAACAGAGAAGGGCAAGGGTCCAGCGACAACAACAACAAAGAAGCCCCTAACAAACCCTTATGCTAAGCCTGCCCCGATCAAGTGTTCCTGACCCGATCAAGTGTTACAGATGTGGACAGCCTGGTCATCGGTCCAATCAGTGCCCTAAAAGAGGTACTGTCAACATGGTGGATCATGAAGATGAGGATACAGACTGAGACGATGTTGAAGACTATGATGATGGGTTGGATGCTGATGATGATGGGGAACAACTCTCATGTGTTGTGCGGCGACTATTGTTGGCTCCAAAGGCAGCAGAACCACCATAGAGGCATAACATCTTTCGAACGAGATGCACGGTGCAACAGAAGATCTGTGATGTCATCATTGATAGTGGGAGCAGCGAGAATATTATCTCTCGGCACATGGTGGAGAAGTTAGGGCTGAAGACGGAGAAGCATCCCGTTCCTTACAAGATCGGCTAGATTCGTAAGGGTAATAACGTACAGGTTGATGAAGTGTGTCAGGTATCCTTTTCCATTTGCCGAACTTATGTGGATGAGGCATTGTGTGATGTAGTAGAGATGGATGCATGTCATATGTTGTTAGGCAGACCTTGGCAGTTTGATGTTGATGCCACGCATAGGGGGAAAGATAACGTTTACATCTTCAAGAAGGATGGTCGCCGAATTGTGCTCAACCCTCTAGCCGAGAAGGGGCCTGTCAAAACCAATGTGGCTGAAAAGAAGAATTTCTTGGTCGTTGACAATGAAGACTTTATGACAGATGTGAAGCAGTCTGATGAGATTTATGCCCTTGTAGTTTCGGGAAAAGAGGAGTCTACCACTGCCGAAATTCCACCTGAAGTACAGACCCTCTTACAGCAGTTTGATGTAGTTATGCCTGATGATCTTCCTTCTGAATTACCCATGCTTAGGGACGTTCAACATCAGATCGACTTTATCCCTAGATCTCGACTACCAAATTTGCCACACTATAGGATGAGTCCGAAGGAAGGAGAGATTTTGCAGAAGCAGGTGGATGATCTCATCCAGAAGGGCCTTATACGACCTAGCATGAGTCCGTGTGCAGTGCCAGCACTACTAGTCCCAAAGAAGAACGGAGAGTGGCGTATGTGTGTGGACAGTAGGGCTATCAACAAGATTATAGTGAAATATAGATTTCCTATTCCCCGCTTGGAAGACATGCTAGACATGTTATCTGGTTCAAAAGTGTTCTCCAAGATAGATCTCAAGAGCGGCTATCATCAGATTCGGATTAGGGAAGGAGATGAGTGGAATACTACTTTCAAGACAAAAGAAGGCATGTACGAGTGGTTAGTCATGCCTTTTGGTCTTTCTAATGCCCCTAGCACTTTCATACGATTGATGAATCAGGTATTAAAACCCTTTATCGGCAAGTTCGTCGTAGTTTACTTTGATGATCTCCTGATTTATAGCCAGAGTGAGGTTGAAGAAGTGTAACTTCATGACCAGTAGCCTCATGTTTCTAGGCTTTGTTGTTAGTGCAGAGGGTACTCATGTTGATGAAGAGAAGGTTCGTGCTATTAGAGATTGGCCTACCCCGAAGACTGTAGCGAAGTTCGTAGTTTTCATGGCCTAGCAACATTCTATAGGAGATTTGTAAGAAATTTCAGCAGCATTATAGCACCTATAACTGAATGCATGAAGAAAGGGAAGTTCAATTGGGGGGAAGATGCAGATCGTAGCTTTGCACTGATCAAGGAGAAGTTGTCCACCGCACCTGTGCTTGCACTTCCAGATTTTCAAAAAGTCTTTGAAGTTGATTGTGATGCGTCCATCATAGGAATTGGTGGTGTTTTATCTCAGGAAGGGAGTCCAGTTGCCTTTTACTGTGAGAAACTTAGCAAAGCTCGGCAGAAGTGAACCACATATGAGCTGGAGTTATATGCCATAGTTCAGTCTTTGAAGCATTGAGAGCACTATTTGATCTCGAGAGAGTTTCTGCTTCACACTAATCATCAGGCTTTGAAGACCCTTAATAGTCAGACTACCATCAACCGTATGCATGCTCGTTGGATTGCATATCTGCAGCGTTTCACCTTTGTTTTGAAGCATAAATTCGAGCAATAGAATAAGGTTGCAGATGCACTCAGTAGAAGAGCTGGATTGTTGGTAACTTTGAAGGCTGAAGTGATTGGGTTTGAGTACCTTAAGGAGTTGTATGCAGAGGATGAAGATTTTAAGAAGATTTGAGACGACTATCTTCAAAATAAATCAGTCAAAGGCTTTCATATTCAGGATGGTTATCTATTTCATGGCGATCAATTGTACATACCCCAGAGTTCACTAAGAGAGCAGATAATTCGAGACCTTCATGCTGGCGGACTAGGAGGATATTTGGGACGTGATAAAATAATAGCAGCCATTGAAGAACGATATTACTGGCCTCAGTTGAAGAAGGGAGCAGAAAAATATGTGCGGCATTGTCCAGTTTGTCAAGTTGCTAAGGGACAATCTCAGAATACGGGATTGTATACACCTTTACCTACTCCTGATGCACCATGGCATGACATCTCTATGGAATTTTTGTTGGGACTGCCTCGAACCCAACGAGGCATGGATTCTGTTTTTGTTATGGTTTACAGGTTTTCGAAGATGGCATACTTTATTCCGTGCAAGAAGACTGCAGATACGAGTAACATTGCCAATCTTTTCTTTCGGGAGATAGTTCGCCTTCATGGAGTGCCGAAGTCCATTACATCCGATCGAGATTCTAAGTTCTTATCTCACTTTTGGAGAACTTTATGGCAGCGATTCAATACTTCTCTTAAGTTTAGTACTACATATCACCCTCAAACAGATGGCCAAACTGAAGTGGTCAATCGCACACTCGGTAATCTTCTTAGATCCATCTCTGGAGATCGATCGAAATAGTGGGATCTTGCTTTGGCACATACTGAGTTTGCTTATAACTGTATGGAGAGTCGAACTACAGGCAAGACACCCTTTATGATTGTGTATGGAAAGCTTCCGAATCATTATCTCGACCTTACTCCATTGCCTAAGCTTCCCGAACAGAGTGTTCCTGTGGATCATATGGTTGAATAGATACATGCTATCCAGCAGGAGGTGAAGGAAAAGATAGAGCAGTCTAATGCTAAATATAAAACCGATGCTGATCAACACAGGAGGAAGAAGGTGTTTGAAGAAGGAGACATGGTGATGGTGTTTCTGCGAAAAGAATGTTTTCCCGTAGGCACCTATAACAAGCTGAAGAATAAGAAGTATGGTCCATGCAAAATACCGAAGAAGATTAGCGACAACGCTTATGTGGTTGACCTTCCTACAGATTTGGGTATTTCTCCTAGTTTTAATGTTGCAGATTTGTTTAAGTATTACCCACCAGAAGAAACAGCTATTCATGCAAGTGTAAGCTCGGGGTCGAGCTCTTTTCAAGTAGGGGGGACTGATGTAGAACACACAGCAGACACATTTATGTCAAAGTGAGACAGTCGCAAGCCCAAATGCTGGCCTGGTCGAAGAAAATAACTTGTTTCGAAGAAACGGCCGTAACTTTCAAACCGTACGTCGGAATTGGACGAATTATATATGAAAATCGACTATCTCGACGAGACGGAGCCATCCAAACCGACCCATTAGGGTTCGGTTTGCGTTTTCCATTTCGCCAAATTTCTTACGGTTTGAGAGATATTTGCATTTTTATCCGTTTTTACTATTTTTAGGAATATTTTAGGAGTCTGTTTTGTTTAGGAATTAAATCCGATTTGATCTCAGATTTGACCGGTGGACTTTCCTAATCATAAGGAGTCTTTTTAGGAGTTTTAATATTTTAGGAATTCTTTTACTATTTTTGCTAAAGTTTGAGTCCTTGTAGAAATTAGAGTCATTGTAGGAGTCTTGTTTCTTTTTTTATTTAAGAAGAGTCTTGTAAGCCCTAGAGGCATAAATTTTGATCAATAAAATATCTCTTTTTCAATATTTTCTTCGTGGATTCGAAGTTCTTCGTGGATTCGAAAATCGTTCTTTGTGGATTCAGAGAACACCCTTGGTGGATTCCGAGGCTACTACTTCCGCGTTGCGTTAACAGGAGAAGAGAACCAACCACACACGAGCACAATTCAATCTAAATACGACAAATTAAACCAAACATAGAGATATATGTGGTTCGGCAATTAGCCTACATCCACGGAGAGAGTATGGGGAGATTTCACTAAATCAAGGAGAATGCAAAGGGTTACAATCTCACAAAATCACTCACACAAATCCTAAACCAAATCTCTCAACTTGCTCACAAGTTCTCCCTCTCAATATGCTCAGTACAATCTAAAATCTCTGACAGAAACCCTAAAAAAACGTGTTTGATTTTATATCAAAACACAATCACAAAGCGAACAGGAAACCAAAGTCAAGGCCCAACCCGACTTGCGGCCGAACGCAGAGCCACGTGCGGTCGACCGGACAGAACGACAGAGACTGAAAAACATTACAGGGTTTGGTCGGTCGACCGCCGCGTCACTGGCGGTCGACCGCGAAAAGTCCAGACTTTTCTAGCTTGCGTGCACATTTGCAGTTGACCACCGCACCACTCGCGGTCGACCGCTGAAAGTTCAAACCTATTTTCTGCCATTTTTCCTGTATTCTCTTCAATTGCTACAAGAAATTTATCTCTTATTTATTTTTTCTTGAAAGAGAAGTATAGGCTTACATAGAGAGAGTTCAGGGAAGGTATGAGTTTACATTGATAGTTAAAAGTAAGGAGGCGAATTAATGCAGCCTCGTAATACAAAAGCAAAGTGAATTATGGCTTCTGCCTTCTACATACGTAAAGTTCTGTGCTTTACTTGTGATCTATAAATTCAGAGTTTGAACGTAAGCTTTTTCACTAGTGTTATTGTTTTAAATATCTCCGACATGGCCCAATATATTCTTTTATAGGCTTGCAGCGAAAAGAAATATCCTTTACTGTTTTTTCGCAATTTTATGCAAAATATCCCCAACATGACTAATATACCAGCCGATGTGTTGGCCCATATGTCCTTTGACATGGTTTGTCGCAAGCCTATATGCCACTTTTGGCAATTTTTGGGGGACATATCATGTTTTTCCCAATATACCAAGGGACATTTCAGCCTAAAAAATTTCACCCGAAATGCTGCAATGTTAATATTTGCTTGAAAATGTTGCTTAGTGATCAAAACATATATTATTTACATTTTGTATGCTTTTATTTACATTTTTTATGCTTAGATTTTATATGGTATATTTAGATTCCATTTTAAAATATTATATTACACATGCACATCATCCGACATAGCACTCTGATATTTATCACATATTCCAGATAATTTCCTGATATCCGCAATCCTATATGAATTTTGACCATCAGTTATTCCCCTGATACACGATATTTAAAACCTTGACTAGTGTATGACATGAATTATTTTTAAAAAGCAAACTCAGATTGAACTAAGCCTGTGAACTGCATACATGCACTATCAACAACAAAAGATTTTCAAGCACATACAAGAGTTTCTTTCTTTCTTTCTTCCTCTCAATCTACATGCTTCCCATTAACAAAGCTGAGTGGAAAAAACACAGAAGCAAAAAAACATCAAACTCTGCTTTAAACATGAGAAACAACTCAAAATCGCTGCTGAACTCAAAACTGAGGACATGTAATACGAGTTTTTAAATTTCACATAACTGTCAATAAGACCTCAGAAGCAAACAATTAAAAGGAATTCTTATTTGAAGCGCAAGCGTAGGATACTACTAATAAGTTAGGATACTACTAATAAGTTGCAGGATATGTTCGGCACTGAACAAGAAAAGCTCAAATTTTCAATATATGGTACTCAAATATGCTTGCCACTCCCACGGTCGATAGCAATTATTATTCAATTATAAAAAAAAGGATCAGATTTTCAATATATGGCACTTAAATAAGTTTCCGAGGGGAAATAACATAAATTCTAATAACATCTTTAACAATTTCCTAGTTTAGGCTCTGCAGCAATTAATTCCAGAGGTTAAAATGAAATAGTATTTAGTATGTGTTTCATGGATATTAGGTAGTACATATTCATGGATCTCATGATGTAAAAGGTTACTTGATAAAACATAAAATACTAATGGTGATAATATTAAAATGTGTAATTATTTTAGCTGTAAAATATGAATATCATCATCAGTACCACCGCTGAAAACAGGCTGATTAAGAGGAAAAATAACTATAGAAAAATTGTGGGGAAACAAAAATCAGAATTGTGATATTAGTTGGCTCAATTGGCGAATGAAATTACAATGACTTCAACTAACTGTAGTCTATGAGATACAGCACTTAGTAAAAGTTGCCTTTTGAACATATGCCACAGTGCTAAAAAATAAAAAGGCAAGCAGCTTCTGCAAGCTATGGCGAAATAAGTAGATAAACTTGGCATACTTGATTACCATATGAGATCCTAATGGAGCACCCACCGAGACCAGAAATGTTGAGGTAGAAGTTAGAACTCCACCTCTTGGGTCATTGAACTTGTACAGATGATGAGGTCGCTGACTTGCCAGCCACAATTCTTCGATTTTTCCTCCCAATATTCTGATGGAAAAGAAGAAGAAGAAGAAGAAGAAGAAGAAGAATGATGACACAATCAGTTAATAGTCTAATGAATTACCTATTACAATTATTTAAAAGACAATATAACAAGAGTGCAACCCAGTAATGATCGTTTAGCATATGAGGCAAAAGTGTCAAGAATTAGATTACGCACTGCAGCATGAGTTTCAGATTGCGACATCTTTAGAATTTAGGCACCCAAATAAGGTTACCATCCATTGAGTCGGTTTGAGAGCCAAAGATTGCTGCAATAACCCTCACAATGAAGAATAGACATAGAAATTCTTTTTGCTAAGGGTGATTCACCAAAATCTATTAATTTCACCGTTATCTTTTAACAGAGGGTTCTGCAAGGAAGCATGGGTTTCATTTTGCTGTTATTCTATATAGTTTTGATACTTTGAGGTGTCATAAGTCTTTTTAAAGAAAAAAGAAGAAGAAATTAATGTCTTTATGTATAATAGCTATCGTAGGTTCTTTTTTTATGGGTTTGTTGTGTGTGTGTGTGTGTGGGGGGGGGGGGGGGGGGGGGG
>BQKN01000068.1:1021718-1034362 GCA_022839385.1 Asparagus kiusianus | reverse complement strand
CCCCCCCCCCCCCCCCCCGCCCCATGGGGGGGGGAGCTTTTATGTTTCAAATTTATGTAAACTTTTGATCCTGCTTGGAACTATACTTTTCGATTAGGGTGTAGTTCCTTATATTGTAACAACCGTTTTGAGGAATGGAAGTCGAGGCTGAGGTCTACTGTGTGGGACCTCATCCTTTTCTCTTAAAAAGGAAAAATAAAGGGAGACCGTTACCTATGACATATTCTCACATCCACCTTCTTCATGCCCTTCCAATAGACACATAAGAGATGAGATATACGACACACACGAGTCAATTTGGACGGTAGTCAAATGACATGAACTAGAGAAACAATAAGGTGAGCCTACAAGGTGAACACTGATTTAACAAGCTGAACTTTCAGCTCTATGATAATGCATAGTGTTCCCAAGAGACAAGATCTTTGATCGACAGATAAAACAAAGGAGCTAAATCGATCCTGCAAAGGCTCATCGATTTGATTGAGAGACCAAAGAAGGTGAATAGAAGCTTCCTTAACTAACAATTGAAAACACTGGCTGCTACGGCTCCATTACCTAGATAGTAGTACGTAGATCATTAACTGTGACATCTATATAGCATAGACTAACAAGATCAATAGGCTTCCCCCACGCCAAACAAAAACAGTCGTTAGGCCAAGGAGGTTGCTGAATCTTTGAACAAACCTTTTATGAGCTGCCTAGTCAAATAACTTGATAACAACATCAAGGATGGAAAGACGAGAAGATATAGGATCACCTTCACAAAGGCCACAACAATATTTAATGTGGCTAATGGGTACGTCATTAACAAAAACTGGAAATGAAGGACCAGGGTACGGATCCTATTAGAACTACCCCTATAGGAGTGGGATAGTTTGCATTATAAATGAAGTTACTGAAATTCCCAAGCTAACCCCTATTATGGAGGTGTTCTGATAGGGTTTCTACACAAAGACCAGATTACAAGGTCAAGCCCTTCTAAAATCCAAAATAGTAAGATATAATAAAGTTGAAGATGTGTGATACAGAAATGTTCTCTTACACACAAGCAATACAGTCAAGCATCGATCTGTCTTTGGTGAATGTAATTTGTGCCTGCTCTACAGGACAAAGAAGCTTTCCTTTTAAGGCCACAACAGAGTATTTTAATTTGAGATCACACAATTCAAGGACTAGCCCCATTTTATCTTCTCCATGTTTATTAGTATACCAACCAAAATCTATCCCCGACACTATTGAGGAAAAATAACCTTCACGATCTGCGTTCGAGGATGCATAACAGTTTCTACCAGTTAAGCAAATTCCAGAAAACTTTAACATTCCCCAGCTTCAGTCATGCCATTTCCATTTTCCACCTAACTGCGACAAGATGTAATCTTATTTCGGCCATATAATAGAATCCATTCAAAACAAAAAGATGCACTGTCCGCTATCGTATCAAATCGAACAATGCACCAAGACCTAATGAACAAATTCCCCTAGGAATTAATACTGTGCAAGATCAAATGCACCATGACCTAATGATCCATGTTGGATCATGATTAAGCATAATGTAGTCATCATAATACTACCTATCTAATCTTTTCCAATATTGTTCCGGCTACTACGTGGCAGAGTATTAACCAAACCAAACAACGTTCCACCAAGCACCAGAGCAAATCAAGCAATTCACCAAAATCCAGCAAAAATTTTCACCTCAGAACCCCGCGCCGTCGTCGTATCGACGTCGAGCATCCTCATCGACATCTTAGCGATCTCCGACACAGCAGCCTCCCTGACCTCCGCATCCTCATCCGCCAGCTCCTCATACGCCGCCTCGAACGCCTCCTCCCAAAACCTCGGCAGCCGGATCCTCCGACTCTGGCTACTGTAAACCTCCCATTTCCTCCTCACCACCTCCTCTCTCTCCTCCACCTCCTACAACCCAAAAAAGGGGAAAAAAAAGACCAAAGCGTAAACTACTGCAAAAGGAAACATTAATAAAAATAAAAGGAGAAACGGTTAATGATTAGAATTGTACGAGGATGTCGAGATCGGCGTGGGATTGCTGGGAGCGGAGGAGGAGGTCGTCGGAGGAGAGATCGCCGGAGGAGCGGAGGGAGACGGTGCCGGTGAGCATGGACCAGAACGCGAGGAGGGCGATGGCGGCGAGTGCCCAGAACTTGTAGCGGCCTTTTCCGAAAAGGGACGGCGACGATGTTTCGGGTTTCGTAGCGGTGGCCGCGGGGGCAGTTGATAATGTTGGCAGCAGATCGGACTCTTTCATTTGAAGCTGCTGCTCGCTCACTCTTCTCGGCGCCGGAGGAAGCGAGGAGGATCCATGGGTTGATTAAATTATTGGGTTTGATGGAAAACGGGCCCAGATGTCATTAAATTGCGGGCACATGGCATGTACATATGGACGCAGATGCACACTGTGCCGGTGTTTGAATAACGGAATCAATAAAAATCAGTAAAGTAATATTAAGGGTTTTAATTTTCGATATTTAGTCCCAACTAGCATTTTTTGATATTAGTCTTCCGAATCATGATAATTACCATTATGTCCCCAAATTCTCTAAATATTTTCAAATAAGTCCTAACTTTTGAAGAGTGTGACAAAATAAAACCGGATGTTCATTTAGGGCCTGCTTGTTTCACCAATTATATGGAATAGGAACGGTATTTGGACCTGATAGTGACATTTTCGTAATTAAAGGATTCCAAATGAATCCTAATCTTAAGTTTGGTTCAAAATTTTTTTATAGAATTGCTAATCTTAAAAGTGTTCAAAACAGTGTATATTTATGGATTCTGAAATCCTCTCCGTTTGAGCGGATTTGGGCAAAAAATCTAACACCCCAGCTCCTCTTTCTTAGTCTGATTCCTAATCTTCTAAACCCTAGATCTGGTGAGCAGTGGTTTTCCCGCTGTTCTTCTCTCGCCTCAGCTCTCTCTGCTTCGCGCCTCTTCTTCGCTTCTCTTCTCCTGCCGCTCGTCGTGGCTTTTACGTGGTCGAGGCTGGTAATCGAAACCTTAGATCCGGTTGAGCCGTGATCTTTTTGCAAATTTTGCGTGGAATCAGATTCTCCCTCTTATCTGATCCCGCCTGTTGTTGAGCCGTGATTTCTTTGATTTGTTTTCGAGCCGTGATTTCTTTGATTTGTTTTCCAACTTCTTGTTGGTGGGTTCCTTGGCTTTGGTTATTGGTGATCCCTTCTCGAACTTGTTCTAGTTCGGGTGGGTTTGGTGGCTACGGATTTCAATTCTTGGATTTCAGTTCTTTCCCCTCTGCAGCTCAAGGTATAAAACTTTTCCCCTCTTCTTTAGACTTATGTCTTCATGCTTGATGTGTTGTTCTTGATAATTCATTACATGTATAATCACCAAAGAATAGGTTATGTTTACTAAATTTCAGTTAATTGTGTGAAATAGAATGCATGATGTTTGTGTGAATGTGTTGTTGTTGATAATTATGTTTACCAAAGAATGTTGATGCATGAAAAAGAATAGGGTTATGTTTACCAAAGAATAGGGTTAAATTCATTACATGAAAGGAACCTGGTAGTAGAATGTGTTGTTCTTGATAATTGTGTGAAATAGAATGCAACATTAGTTAAAATAAATTTCAGTATAATTAGATTTCTTGCCTTTCAAGAAATAAATATTTGTATTAATTATCTAATTAATTTTAAACTAAAATAAGTAGACATAGGTAGTTGTAAATGTATGCTAATTTTAAAATGGTTGTAGATGGATATGGAAGATGAAGAAGAAATAAAGAGGATGTGTGCTTTTTTATACAGCTGTTTCCGCCGTGGTCACTTTGGTAACTTGTATTTTGAGAACGCGTGCTAAGCGCAAGACAATTTCAACTTGTACGAAGCAAGAAAAGATCAGAAAAATATATTGTAGAGAGGCTCACTTCAGACGTGTATTAGAGAGCTATAGCGATAGCTATCAGTCTTATATTAGAATGAGACCGAGGGCCTTTTTTAAACTTGTTGAAGTAATGAAAGCAAACGGTTTATTAAAGGATACAAGACACGTTCAAGTTGAAGAACAGCTGACTATGTTCCTAAGTATTATGGGTCATAAAACTAAAAATAGAATAATAAGAATTGAGTTCATAAGATCAGGGGAAACAGTTAGCAGATATTTCAATAAAGTCCTGCAAGCAATGAATGAGTTACGTGATCGGTACATGAAGCAAGCTCCAAAAGAAGTTCTCGTGGAGATTGCAAACAACTCAAATTATTTTTCTTAAGGTAAATTAAATACATACATCTTATCAATTTTTAAATAAATAACTTTTTATTGAACTATGTATACTTTATAATTTTTTATAGGACTGCATTGGATTGATAGATGGCACACACGTCGACGCGGTGTTACCTAGTGACCTAGTTGCACGGTTTAGAGGGCGAAAAGGGGTGACCCAAAACATCTTAGCAGTCTGCACCCCTAATAAACTATTTACTTATGTCTTGGCTGGGTGGGAGGGAGCATCAAATGATTATAGGATATTACAAGACACTTTGTCGAGATCACAGCCTTACGGGCTTCGAGTTTATGATGGTATTCATTCTCACTTATGCACATTTTGAATAATAAATTAAATACTTAGCAATAATTGAGATTTTAAGATACTGTTTAATTAATGTAGGTAAATATTACCTATGTGACGCTGGATACACCACAATGCCAGGCTTCATATCCCCATATCACAGTGTACGATATCATTTAAAAGAGCACACCGGTAGGACACTAAAGAATAGGAAAGAGTTGTTCAATTTAAGGCATTCATCTTTAAGATCAAAAATTGAATGCACATTTGGTATATTGAAGAATTGGTTTAAAATTCTAACGGCGAGGCCGGATTATCCATTTTCCACTCAAGTGGACATTGTACTAGCGTGTACTGTGTTGCACAATTTTATTCCCTTGGAGATCCGGATGATGGTATTTTAAATAAAAATGTTGAAATTGATGAAGATAATGGGGAAGAGACAAATGAAGACGATTCAAGTGTGGTGGATTATACTCAAAGTAGGACACAAAGAGAGGATCGAGATGCAAGAAACGAATAGAAGGAGATGCGAGATCAAATTGCTTGGGCGATGTGGGTGGATTATTGTGTAAAGTATAATGGTGATAACACAATGTAGAGCGGTTTAACCTAGCGTGTTATTTGTTCTATGGCTATGTAATAACTTGTCTAATTTTGAGATACTGTTTGCAACGATACTGTTTAATATTTCTTAGCTTTTACCAAACATTACTACTTTTATCATGTGCTCTTTATTTATGTTGTTTGAGAAATGTCGTCATTTCATATATTCCTTGATAAATGCATGCATACCATATATTGATTCATATTTCTTTAATATTAATATGGTTATGTTTACAATATATTAGGTATGGCTAACAATCCAACAGTGTGACGCCCCTGGGTTCACACAAGGCTGCAGTCTAAGGTGAAACCAAGAATGTCAAACATGCCTTGCACCACACCATGCAATAACATGTTTCACCATCACAATTAATATCTATCTAGTAGAGTCAATAACAGGTGCAGGTACAAAAGCAAGTAGAAGATAATACAAGGAATAACTGAGGAAATGATAGTGACCATATTAATATCTCGTCATACAACAAATAGAAATACACAGTCAATGTCTGAATAAATAAACTGGAGTTTCTCACAATATTCAAATACAGAAAGTCTGAGCAAAGGAAAATAAGGCACACCGCCTTTACAACATCTAGGATATAGTCCTCAAATGACTAACAAAAATCTAAAGTGGAGCTCCAAATAAAACATAACTAAAAATAAGCAACTGGGCACTAAAGTGTGTCGCCATCAACCTGCGACTCTCCGGGCTCCTGGTTCGTTACCTGAAATGGGGAGGGACAACGAGCGTCAAAGCGCTAGCGAGCAACATCACAACCAACCCCAAGGGAAAAGGGCTCGTTGTATTAGAAAATACAGTTAATACATAATAAGTCTCAAATTCATAAATCTTAACTAAAAAGGAATTTTAGTATTTAGAAATTTACAACACGAGCATAGATACGTCGAGCGAAATAATCCAAACAAGGAAACCCTCATGTATATACCTTATATCTCAAATTGTAAATCACTAAATACCAAACCCAAAGTCTAATACAGAAACAATAATAAAGAGGAATGCAACCCATCTCAGAATTTTAAATAATGTATTATGTCATAACCAAATAAGTGTCAAAGGTCAAAAATTTACATAAGTGTCGTGTCCTGATTCAGATAAGTGTCATACTCATAGCTTAACAAATGGTCAACACATGGTCTAATAGGTAAATGTCCAACGCGAGGACTGAAATGGATTATAGTCCAACACGAGGACTTTAATGGATTATAGTACAACACGAGGACTGAAATTTACATAGTTTTCCCAACACATGGACCAAAAAGTAATTATCGATGAGATGTATGAAGAAATATACTTATACAAATTTCACACGCGTCCCGACGTATAAATTCTAAATTTGGTGCCCTCGGGTCATCTATCATGCTTAGATTCATGGCAACAGTGAACACTAGTATCAGATAGTCGAGGGAATCCCTCGAACGCATGAAACACTCAGCAAAAACCAACTTTGCACGATACTGTGCGGCGGTCGACCGCACCGGTCGACGCACACGGAGATGAACTTTACTGTTCAGCGTATATGCTCACGGTCGACCGGTGCGGTCGAGCGCCAAGACGTCGCGGTCGACCACCGCGGTCGACCGCGCAGAGGGCAGGCGCACACTGCCCCTTCTGCGCGCCCAGCGGTCGACCGATGCGGTCGACCGCGAGGCAGACAGAAACCCAGATCTGGTTTCTGTCAGCTTCGAAACCTGTAAATCTTCTCTTTCTTTGAGTTAACAGCAACATGGCATTCTTAAAATGTCATATAACAGATAAAAATGAAAGTTTACACATTTAGAAATCATTACCAAGATCCCCAAACATATTAAAACATGATCTATGTATAGTTAAAACAATAAAAACAGAAATTTTCTCCTTTTAAAACATATTCAGATCTAGATCTCTATAATAGAGTTCATTGGTGAACTTTTAAAACTGAAAACATTTGTTTTTTATATCATGTGTCATAAGGAATCTATTGTATCTACAAAAATACGATTTTTGGCCCATAAAACCAAGTAAAAACTCAAATTTAAGCATGAGAATAAAAAGGGGTGAAGTTGGGCGAGATGTTACTCGCCTTTGGTGAGCAATAAATCCCAGAATTTGAAGGAGGACGTTTCCCTTCGCTGAAGCCCACCAAAAACTGCTGAAAATCCCCAAGAACTCCTCCCAAACCACCAAGCAAAAAGGAATTGGATTTTATGGAAGAGAGGGGGGCTAGGGTTTTGATTTCAGATCAAAATGGGGCTATCTTGGTTCATTAGTATATATACAAAACCCACAACCCGACCCGAAACCCGATAAGACCCAAACCTGAGAAAACTCTCTGACCACTGTGCGGTCGACCGATGCGGTCGACCGCCACGGTTGACCGCGCAGCCCAAAGAATGCCTACTGCTCGAAAATTGACATGCTGGACATATGACTCGATTCCTCTCACATAGAAACACCTGATGGGTTCTCAAACACAGAAAATCAATAATTCACATATATATGTTATAAAAATTTCGGGGTTTTACATTCTTCCCCCCTTTAAAAGAATTTCGTCCTCGAAATTCGGAAATTATACGAATCTAGAAATATGAATTACTAGATAACATATAGAGATATTTATACTTAACGATCTAAAATGATAATATTCTCGCTCAAATCCTAATCTAGTGGAACTAGTACATCGGGCGAAGAATCCAAACAAGGAACCCCCCATACATATACCATGTGTTCCAAAAGATTAAAAATTAAGCAAAAATATCTTCATTCTAGCATTAAATGTAAACATAACCAAAGATATAAACATGAAGTAAGATATATAACATAATTGGAATTAATTTACCTGCTCATCCAAGTGTGGGTAGTCGCGACGCATGTCCTCTTTGCGCTCCCAAGAAATCTCCTCAATGCCTCCTCGGTTCCACTGAACTTTCACTAAGGGAATCACCTTATTCCTGAGTCTCTTGTCCTCCCTGGCAAGTATACAAACCAGAATCTCAATAGTAGTCAAATCCTCCTGAAGCTCAATCTCTGGTGCATCCAATACTCGCTGCTGCTCCTCATCATGCAAGTGTTTCTTGAGCATAGAAACATGAAATACATTGTGTATACTAGACATCGATCCTGGAAGGTCTAGTCTGTATGACACAGCTCCAATGCGCTCTAAAATCTGAAATGGTCCAATATATCTCGGCGCAAGCTTCCCTCGTCGCCCAAATCGTTGTACGCCTTTCATAGGTGATACCTTCAGCATGACTGAGTCTCTTGCCTGAAACTCCAAGGGTCTTCGCCTCTTATCTGTATAACTCTTCTGCCGACTTTGAGCGGCTAGAATCCGCTCCCTGATCAATGCTACTTTCTCGGTAGTCTGCCTCACTAGCTCTGGCCCAAGCATTAAGCTGTCCTCTCGCTCTGCCCAACATATCGGCGATCTACAGGGCCTCCCGTACAATGCCTCATATGGAGCCATACCGATCGTCGCCTGATAACTGTTGTTATAAGCGAATTCTACCAATGGAATATGATCCTCCCAGCTGCCTTGGAAGTTAATGACACATGCCCGCAACATGTCCTCCAACACCTGATTCACCCTCTCCGTCTGACCATCCGTCTGGGGGTTGGCATAACCAATCTACCCTTCATCCGCAATCCTCCATCTACTCCAATGGTCCAGTCCGCCTTAGGCTCTTTGGAAATCTCCTTCTTACGGATTTGAATCCAAGAGTCTTCCAACTGAGCTCTGATAATCCTCTCACTCCAAGATGGCTGCACTGACATAGCTCCCAAGAATGCACTGGTACCACCAACCTCAGGTCTAAAGTCAAACTGGCTAAGAGTGATAAGATCCCGATGCAGCGAACACCTCAAAGCCGAAACCCGATGCCGACGCTTCCTGCTTAATGCATCTGCTACGATGTTCGCCTTCCCCGGATGATACTGGATCGCGAACTCGTAGTCCTTAATAAACTCAACCCATCTCCTCTGTCTCTGATTGAGTTCTTTCTGGGAAAAGAGGTACTTCAGACTCTGGTGGTCTGTGAATAACTCAAACTGTACTCCATATAAGTAGTGCCTCCATGACTTCAGTGCAAATACCACCGCTGCTAACTCTAAGTCATGAGTGGGATAGTTCTGCTCATGCACCCTCAACTGCCGTGAGATATAGCTACTACCCTTTGAGTCTGCATCAATACGCCTCCTAAGCCTGCCAATGATGCATCTGTATACACAATGAATGTCCTGTCACTGTTCGGAATAGTCAGAACTGGCGCTGTAGTCAACTTAGCCTTCAAAATATCAAAGGCCTTCTGGCACTCCCTGCTCCATGTAAACTGTACATCCTTCTTCGTAAGGCGTGTAATCGGCGTCAAAATCTTCGAAAAGTCCTGAATGAACTTCCTGTAATAACCAGCCAAACCCAAAAAACTGCAAATCTCTGTCACCGTCTTCGGTGGTTCCCAATCAAGAACTGCTGCGACCTTAGCTGGATCCACTGCTATACCCTCTCGACTGATAACATGGCCAAGAAATATGACTTCTGAAAGCCAAAACTCACACTTGCTGAACTTAGCATACAACTGGTGATTCTGCAGAGTCTTCAAAGCTACTCGTAGATGCTCCTCGTGTTCTGCCTCTGATCTCGAGTAAATGAGTATATCATCGATGAAGACGATCACAAACTGATCTAAGAAGGGACGGAAAACCCGGTTCATCAAATCCATGAATACCGCGGGTGCATTAGTCAACCCAAATGGCATGACCAAGAACTCGAAGGATCCATATCGAGTAAGAAAAGCGGTCTTGGGAATATCCATCTCCCGAACCCGTAGCTGATGATAGCCAGAACGAAGGTCAATCTTCGAGAAATACTGCGCTCCCTGCAACTGGTCAAACAAATCATCAATCCTAGGTAGTGGGTACCTATTCCGGATAGTGACCTTGTTCAACTCTCTATAATCTATGCATAATCTCATACTACCATTATTCTTCTTCACGAAGAGGACCGGCGCGCCCCACGGAGAATGACTCCGGCGAATAAAACCTTGAGCTAGCAACTAGTCCAACTGGGTCTGAAGCTCCCTCATCTCAGCTGGTGCCATGCGATAGGGTGTGCGGGATATCGGGGTTGTGCCTGTCTGCAACTCAATACAGAACTCTACCTCTCTCACTGGAGGTAATCCAGGTATGTCCTGAAAGACATCCTGATACTCCGAGAAAACTCTAGTCTCTAATAACTCAGTACACTGATCCCGTCACATCACCTCCTCGATGTACGCCAGAAATGACTCCCCAAATCGGTTGCCCTGAGAGGTGGCTACAATCATCTCAGACCCATCGGACGCTCATAACTTGACTGTCTTCGTAAAGTAGTCAATACTAATATGGTAGGAAGACAACCAATCCATACCAAAGATGACATCGAACTCGGACATATGCAACACTATCAAATCAACTATGAACTCTGACTCCTCTAAATTGACGGTACACCTCCTACAAACGCTCTCCAGAAGCGATACCTCACCTAAAGGGGTGGAAACTGATAAAGGGGTGTCTAGAGGCTGAGCCATGAGCTGGAGTCTATCCATAAATGCATGCGAGATGAAAGAATGCGAAGCTCCCGAATCGAAAAGAATACGGGCGGGAAAGGAATTCACAAAGAACGTACCCTCCACTACGGCTCCGCTGGCACCATGATCACGGGGAACTACTGCATATACCCTGCCTATGCCTGAAGACTGCTCTGCTACTGGAGATGGAGAATATAGGACAATCTACCCCTGAGGAACCTCCTGAACTGCTCGAATCTGCCCCTCAGTCCTCTAAGCTGCTGGCGGTGCCTCAAGCCTGTTTTGCTGGCCCTGACCTCTGCCCTACTGGCACTGCTGTTGCTGCTGGTTCGGACCCTTGCCCTGCTGGGTTCCTACTGGTACGCTACGACACTCTGATGCCTTATGCCCGACCTTGTGACAATTAAAACAAGATCCCTGGAACTTGCGCTGCTGATGCACTCTCCGATCCTGTTGGGGTCCCCTTTTATAAGGGCCCTGATGCTGCTGCTGATGTCCAGAAAAGGGTCTCTTGTTCTTGCTCTTATCCCCACTCTGTCCTGTCTTGGCCTTCCCTTCCTTGTCCTTCTGGAACATAGTAGTCTCAATCTCCTGAGAAGTGGCAGCCTTAGCTACCTCCCTAACTGAATAAAACCTCCTCGACACGAGGTACCGTTGGAGATTAGGGCGAAGCCCTGCTAAGAACATCTGAGCCTGACGCTCTCCCATCTACCACATGCCCGTGAAATATAGCAACTCCATGAACCGGCTCTCAAAATCCACCACTGACATGTCCCCCTAAGTCAATCGGGACAACTCGAGCTCCTTCCCAGTCCGTGCTACAGAAGAAATGTACTGCCCATCAAAGAAGTATATGAAGTCCTCCCAGGTGAGGGTCATCCTCTGCTCTGGGATAAATTAAAGCCGGTACCATCTCCCGGCATCTCCCTTCAGACTGTAGGATGCCAACCTCTGCTTCTGAAATGAATCCACACTGAGTATGTCAAGTATGTTGCTCACATCCTCCTTCCACTTATGGGCTGCAAGGGGGTCTGGTGACCCCTGGAACTCTGGTGCCCTCATCTTCTGGTACCTCTCCACCATACGGAGCCAAGCCTCCTGCTCTGTGGCTCTATCTGGGACTGCTAGAGGAATGGCTGCAGGCGTGACCTCTGTGGATCTCTCTCTGACAGGAACGGCAGGTATCCCCTGCTGCTGAGCTACCGGTGGTGGTGGTGTCCGTGGTGTTATATGAGTCATCACCAACTCCTCAATGGCTGTCATCCAGGCAATGAGAAGAGCCATGATGTCCACCAAATACTGAGGAGCCTGTTGCGGTTCGGGTGGAGCCTGCTGAGGCTCGGATTGAGCTGGCTACTGCTCTGATGGAGTCTGCTGTGACTCTGCCTGGCTAGCTCTCCGGGTACGAGGTCTACCACGTCCTACCATCTATCTCTCTGGTCATAAGAAAAATAAAGTTCATGAGTCAAAGTAGACGTATATTCTATTCATACATAGTACATCACAATATGATTTTCACATCTCATAGTACTCACACATATACTTAAAGGAAAACAAATAGTCGTTATATATAAAAAAAATTTCTCAAATTTTGAGATATACGCATATATCGCCCTCACTCATACTAGAAATTCCTTACGGACTCTATACATAAATCCTAAGAAACTCTATCCTAGCTCAACGACTCGACACAGGATGATCCTAAGGATACTGGAACTAGAGCTCTGATACCAACTGTGACGCCTCTGGGTTCACACAAGGTTGCAGTCCAAGGTGAAACCAAGAATGTCAAACCTACCTTGCACCACACCGTGCAATAACATGTTTCCCCATCACAATTAACATCTATCTAGTAGAGTCAACAACAGGTGCAGGTACAAAAGCAAGTAGAAGATAATACAAGGAATAACTGAGAAAATGATAGTGACCA
>BQKN01000068.1:988421-1021318 GCA_022839385.1 Asparagus kiusianus | reverse complement strand
GAGAACAAAAGAAATTTGACTTTGATTCCTTTGATCCTGATTACAAAATGATTACAAAAGAGAGGAGAACGAAATTGGTTCTCCCCTTTGTTTAAAACTGGGTTCTTCTTAGTGGCGATGGAATGCCTCCTTCGATTGTTTGCGTCGAATTTGCTCTCCGTTGACGATCTGACCGTCTCTTATCTCGTGGGAACGATGAACTTCTGTGGAAAGTTTGATAGGTAACTCTTCAACGAGTTTAAGAACTCTGAACGAGTTAGAACTCTATGAATAGAGTTGTTAGAACCAAAAATTCGGTTAATGACCAAGCAGATATTCTGTTGTTGAAGAATCCTTTCAGATTTGATCTTCTGAACCCGATTCAAAAATCCTATCTCCAAGGATTTCGTCTCTCCTGCCTCTCTGTGCAGTTGGGATCCCCTAGAACCTTCAAACCCATGCGGTTTAGATGCTAAAAATCCAACCCTTTACTCCGTTGGGTTTGTTGAGTTTTTATAGGGGGATAAGAGGTTGTAACTGCCCTCTAAATCCGCTCCTAAGTGGGCGTGATTTCCTCAGATCGTGGGGAAAACAGTTCTGGAACCATTCGACTCATGTTTGAACGAGTCAAACGCCCAATCTGGCGTTCAGAACCCTAACTTCGCGTCTTAGAATTGAGACGCGAGGTTGGGTGTTGACTGAACATCAATGAACGCGAGGGTCACTCGTGTTTTGCTTGTTGCAGCTTGGAAACGCTAAGGTCGGGTGTTGGTTGAACCTCAAGAACGCGAAGGTCGTTCGCGTTTGACTTGTTGTAGCCTGGAAACGCTGCGGTCGGGTGCCCTTCCAGAATTGTAACGCGGGGATGACTTCCGTGTTTTAGAAGAAGTTGGTTGACTTGTAACCTCTTCTGTAAGGTGTTGTGAGGACCGTCGTTCAGTAATTCTCGCTTGAGCTGTTGTAGGGTGTGAAAGTCGTCAGATTGTAACTCTCACTGTTGGATGTGAAGACCACTGAATAGAGTTTTCATCAGCTGTCAGAAGAGTTGTTGAATCGTAACCCTTCTCGATCTACGTGAAAAGTCCTCCATTTGCAATCTTGTTTGTTTGCATGAAAGCTTTCTGATTGCAGCTTTCATTGTTGGAACTTGATAGGAATCTGTGAATATTTGCCCACAGCTCTCTACCAAGCAACTCACCAACTAAGTCTAACCTTTTATTTCTGAAATCATTACACTGCTCATCAGCATCTCTAATAGTTGCTAATATAATATTGGTCATGTTGTTGTCGCAGCCATCAAGATCAATCATCTCAAACATGAGGTCGTGTTTGTAGCGATTATAATACTGCGGATGTAATGATTTAGAAATCAGCTATCTATTGTGATTTTTAGACAGCCTACAGAACCCCCTCCAAAGTTTTCGAAAGTTCGCGGTTGACTGGGACGAATTTTCGGAATACTTTGGATCCCAAAATTTAGTGGATTAATTGTTCGTTTCGTCGGAATGTTGAAACGTTGTTTCCTCGAACCAAACAAAAACAGCTTTTGAGCCTTACTGATAATAAAGAATGAGGTGTGCTCCCAATCGAATCTGATTGTTTTAGCGTTCTTGATTGTAATCTGCCTATACCCATCTGATAGACTCCCCAGTGGAGTCGCCTGTTGTTTCTCGATTTTGGTCACCTTGGTGGTTGACCTCAGTTTTCCTCCATTTATTTGAGGTCGCGTCGTATCTCCTGTTAATCATAACGCGTGGGTAAACTCTGCACTTGGGAGTTTGAACGCGTAGGTGATCCTCGCGTTTGGAATTTCAAACAACTCGAACGCTAGGGTCGAGTTTGGGCGGGATTCTGGCCTCGAATCCCGTCCGTTATGATTTGACAGCTCACAGCTGTCTATAAATAGACCGCTGGAGGTCAAATCAAGAGTCATTCGACTCTTCTTGAAACTTTAACGAAAGTTTTCGTTCTCATCTCCGGCGAACACCATTCTTCTTTTCTTCTGACTGGGATCCATGGCACCTAAGAAGACTGTCACTCGTCCCTCCAAGTCTGACGTCGCCGCAGCTCAGGGGTCGGTGCCGTCTACATCGGCTGGCGGCGCTACTGTTCAGGCGAAAGTGCCGCCCCAACTTCCTTTGATTGGCGGTGAGTACGACCTCCGTGGTCATTAAACTTGCTTCGGCAAGTTCTGATCTTTGGATCAATGAGGAAACTCGTTTCGATAACGCGGGGCTGGACTTCGTCGTTTGGTATTTTTGACGAGGGGTTCGACCTTCGCGTCTTACATTGTTGACGCGAGGTTCGATCTTCGCATCTGAGGTTTTTGACGCGAGGCTCGACCTTCGCGTCTGAACTTTTTGTTGACGCTAGGTTCGACCCCCGCGTCTGAACTTCTTGTTGACACTAAGTTCGACCCTCGCGTCTGAACTTCTTGTTGACGCTAAGTTCGACCCTCGCGTCTGAACTTTACTTTTGTATTGTCTGACTTTTCTTTATTTTACAGTGCGTCATACCAGCGAGCCTCTCCCTTTTCGCCACCATTTTAGGCATGAAGGTGGTGTGAATTTGAATATGACCTTCAATCTACGCTAAGAACTCCCAGTTTTCCGAATTAAGGAGAAGAGTCGTGCAGAACTAATCACCCAAGCTTCTCCGGAGACCCTTAGGATATTGGTTACGGACGCTCGATTTGAAAACTTGAGCCGGAAGCCAATAGTCAAACCTGGATTCCTCTTCGGGGATTTTGTTGACTTCGAGGCAGGCACTGCTTATGATGGGGACTACAAGTGGCTGCGAAAAGTTGGGGACCGCAACCTTTTCTTACCCAATATGGAGAGGATGTTCCCCATGTCCTACTTTCAGTGTGCTTCCATCCTAAGGCGTATGGATTGGCCTCTAGTTAAAGATCAAGATGGAGTCGTTCTCGGAACCCTGACTTTTCAAGGGGTCCGCACAGTTGGTTACAACCGACTGGTGACAGCTTTGTGGCCAGGTTTATTTGCCAAAGAGTATCCCGTCGGTGAAGTGGCCAGTCCGGTGAATACTTTTGTCAAGAAGTTTTTGGCAAAGAAAGGAGAGTTTCCCGCGCAAGGATTTAGAACTCCTGGCTGGGTTCATTCTCCGGTGATGGGGTGGTGGACCGGATGACCAAGTTTGTTTTGGAGAAATTGGAAGTCCCTCTTGCTCGAGCTGGATTGCAGATTCCTGTGTGGGCCACTAAGTTTGGGATTGTCCAAAGCCACTTTCATTTCTTCTCCATATTGGAGAAGTATAATCCTGAGACTTGCACTTTCTTTACCCCTGTGGGGGAGTTGGGCTTCGCTCTTCACGAGATGCATGAAGTCTTGGGTCTTCTCCTTGGGGATTTACCATACGAAGAATTTGTTCCGGGGTCAGCGGAACTTAAAATTTTGAAGAAGACCAGCCCTGAAATTTACTCCACTCTCTGGGAAGTCATGTGTCACTTCCACATCTGTATGCAGCAGACAGGGGCTCGAGGAAGCGGCATTAAGCAAGTGTCTTAGGCAGAATATTTATTCCAGAACTTGACCAATAAGGGAGCCTCAGTGACCAAGTTATCTGCAAGCACTTTGGAGGAGGTCCAGGCCTGAATCGACGATGCTACTTCCCACTACACTAATGAGGCCAAGGAAGATGTTTTCCCGGCTCATACGGAATTTGAGAGTTTCCACTACTAAGCCCTGCTTCCTATTTCTGATACAACGCTTTTGGCTGGATACTTAATGCTGTGGCTCAAGCGGTGCGTCGTTCCTACCAGGCCGATCGATGCTCTTGCTGTTGAGGTGATCTACCCTGCTGTTCTCTTGGCGCATGGGAGGCCATTGAATCTGTTTTACGCCATGGTAGGCCGTTTGCAGAATGGACTGCGGGAGTTGGCCTTGGATTTCATTGACATTACCGAGGTGGAGTCTGGGGGCCACAAGACTTTCAAAACTCCTAATCCCAGGGTGCCGTTGCCGTATACCTATCTGATGGCTTGGTACGTGCTCCACTGTCCTCCTCTAATGAGTGCGGCCTCTCCTCCGGAAGACTCATTCATCCCATTCGTGCAACGATTAGAATCTGCAAAATGGGAAGGGGGATATATGGTTAGAATTCACCAGATTTTGTCGCGGGACACCCACTACCATATATGGCGTTGTTTCCCCGATTTTGAAGGTGGCGTCTATGGAGCAGAATATCAGGACGTAGCGGGTCCTAATGGATTCACTCAGTTGAGCGGGGGTGTTTTCCATTGGCTGCTCTCTATCAGGCCAGGTTACTTGATCTTCTGGCAAGGTGCTCACTGTTTCCTCGAGCCCTACCAGCCCTATAGGTTCGCCCGCCAATTTGGGTATGACCAGTTGTACGTTGGGAACCCTCGTCCTCAGCTCTCAACTATGGGCAACATATATGTAGGGGCCAGGGCTTGGTACTATTTTGTGGCAGGTTGTACCAAAGCGACCTTCAGGCTTCCCCACAAAACACCTAATTCCTATACCTCCATAAGCTTCTGCAATTGGTATTTCGCCGCTTCCCAGATTCCCAATTACAACTTGAATACATCTTGCCTGAAAGACATTAGGCATATGTATGCTTTAAGGAGGGGGTCTAAAACATCTCGTCTGAGAGGGATCGACGAGTTTCTATCTATTGAAGACCAATCTGCTGGGCAGGAAGAGGAACAAGGTGCTGGGCGCTGGGCCTGTTCCAGGAGAGGAACAGCAAGTGGTTGAGCCTCCCACGACGAGAGCAGCGGGGAAAAGAAAGCTCTCTGCGGACGAAGCCGGCCGATACGAGAAGCAGATCCATCGGAAGTTGATAGTGGAATCTCCTCCTCCTAAGGGCCAGCAAAAATCCAAGTTGATGGCTGATGCTATCAGAGCTGCTGAAGACGAAGACCAACAGGAATCTTCAGTTGCAGGCCTGCCACATAGAACTGGGCTTCGTTCTCATGGCCCAGCCCTTTCGAGCGATGCTTCTTCTTACTATCCCCTCGAGGACGAAGAGGGCGAATTAAGCAGAATTTACTCCGATGATGGACCTTCCTAAGTCTCCTGCATTGGAACCCAGGGGTCTCGAAGAGAATCCATCCCCTCCTCCTTCAGTATTAATGTCACAAGCTGGTGATTTAATTCCTAGTCCTACAACGGGACTTATGAATAAACCAGCTACCGGTACAAATCTTCCTGAACCCTTGGCTACCCGGGATGATGAGGAGCAAGTTGATTATGAGGGCTCCTCGATTGGTGATGCAGTTGACGAAGATAGAGGTGGTGAAGATGCTGAAGTTAGCAACTTGCCAGGTGATGATGTGGAAGATGAAGAGCATAATTCCATGGACGACATAACCATTTTTGATGATGCTCCCAAGGCTCCATTTGATAAAGCATCTGGTTATACTCCTTTCCATCTCACCGGTAAGCTTGGTTTGTTTCGACTTCTTCCACATGCTTTTTCTGCGTTCTGACCATTTTTTCGTGCAGGTTCACCTACTCCTGGGACTACTTCTGCTGCTCCTTTAGAGCAAGAACCTACGCCGGCGTCGACTCCTTTACTAGAGCAACATTTACCCGTCTTACCCACAACAACTGCTTCACCTGTCGCGTTGCCTGAGACTACAGTTGTGACTCCTCCTTTGGAACAACAGCTCGTGCCGGTGTCAGCTCCTTTGCAGGAGCAAACCTTGCATGGCTCCTCTGCGGTGGACACTTCATCGAAAGCATTGATGAAGATCTCATTCGTCCTACCAGAGGCTGGGCCCAGCTCTTCTCAGGTGAAGGCATTGATGGCTCTGACTTCAAGTCCTTCGCAGTTGAACATTTCAATTGCTTCTGCAGCTTTGGCACCTGGGTCACCTGCACCGATCTCGATGGCTAGAGGGGTATCTCCTGCTGTGGTTTCCAGTCTCGCTGACGCACCTGAATTCCTTCAGATCTCTCTTGTATATCTAAACAGCCTTGCGAAGACGATAGTTGAATACATGGTGAATGGTCGAGGAACTCTAAACTCCTTTCGACCTCTTCTGGCGGCAGGTTTGAATGGAGTCAGGAGTGTGGGTAACACTCAGTGGTTTGAGCACTATTCAGAGATTATTCTCTGTTTAGAAGAGCAATTACAATGCTTCGAGACACTGGGCCACAAAGAGCTTCAGCCGCAAATCATGTCAACTTTGGCTGGTCTTCAGGTCACAGAAGCAGCTCGCCGAGAAGCGATGGAACGAGACTTAGCTGAGAAAGAGCATCAGATCGCGGAGCTTCGTGAGCGTAACATTCGTAAGCGAGAAGAACTAGAACGCTCAACTGCTTCTATGAGATCGCTTCGGGACAGACTTGTTGAAGCTGAAGCCGAAGTCCTACGATTGAAGGCTGAACTTTCTCGCGAAGAAGGCATTGTCATTATCCTTAGTACCCAGAATGCAAGTGGTACTTTGGAATATCATACACAGTCCCAAGCCCTAGAACATGCCAGGAATGAAGTGGCGGCCACCATCATACCCAGTGAGGATGAACTCCGAGCGAAGGCTGAAGCCATGGTGCGAGCTACTCACAAGGAGGAGTTAGCTGAAGTTAAGGCGCAGCTTATCTCTTTTGATTTGATGCGTGAGAGAATTTAGTCTTTGTAATGTTCTTTTTGGCAAGAACAAGTTTGTCTTGTATCACTTTCCTTTAGCTCTTGAATAAAAAAGTGATATTGGTTCCTCATTGTTTCCTGCATTTGTCCTTGTTTTAATTCTAAGCAACAAATCACGAGAAATATCCGAGGCGTATCCATGACTTAGTATGATAGCCCTGATTTAGAATCTTTTCTTCATTATCATTTAAGATAACTCTAGAACATTTCAAAATGTTAGGGATAAATGTTGAATCATTTTCCCGGAACAGAGCTAAAGGGTAGAATTCTTCATGTATCATTTTGGCTTTAAACACTGAAAGAAGTCTATGAGTACCAGAGGTGTAATTTTAACTTGGCGTGGACTTTCTCTTGTGGGGAGATTCCAAACTTTTCCTTATTATCACTAGGGATAGTTCTGGAAAGTACTTGGTCCATGGGGGATTTTATGAGAACACTTCTTATATAGCGGGATAAAAAGGTTCAAATAAAGGGGTTTGAACTATTAGAGGTGTGAGATTAACATAACAGGAAAAGATGTTGCGATCGGAGCAATTGTGAGGACTTATCGCTCTATTGGGGAGAGTCGATAAGTTGGTTTTTGTCAGAGGTGTAGTTTTAACGTGACATGAGAAAGATTGCGATCGGGGCAATTTTGAGGACTTATCGCTCTATTGGGGAGAGTCGGTAAGTTGATTTTTGTCAGAGGTGTAATTTTAACGTGACGTGAGAGAGATTGCGATCGGGGAAATTCTGAGGACCTATCGCTCTATTAGAGGGAGTCGATAAGTTGGTTTTCGTCAGAGGTGTAATTTTAACGTGACGGGAGAGAGATTACGATCGGGGCAATTTTGAGGACTTATCGCTCTATTAGAGAGAGTCGATAAGTTGGTTTTCGTCAGAGGTGTAATTTTAACATGACGTGTGTGGGAAAAATATTTGTATGTCTTGCTGGGGAGAATTGCTAAGTGTTTTGTCATCAGAGCGATGAATTGTAATACTTGTAATTTGAATAAGACTTTGGAGAGTTTTATTACCCCACTGAAAGGAGTTGATAAATTGGTTATTCATTGCTCTGCTGGAGGGAACTAACAAATTGACAATAACCTGAGTGATTTTGAAGACTTATCGTTCTGTTAATGAGAATCGATAAGTGGATTCTGACAGAGGAGTTATAGCCACACTGGTGTTTGATGCCGGCTAAACTTAAACTCTGTAGTGAGGACGATCGTTTGGGGTGAAGCATTAACCCAATGAGAATTTTGATTCTGCTGAGGAGATACAGAGGTTTTGATTAATACTCCGTTAGGAGGACTTATGACTTTGAGGAATAAGTGTCGCGTTTGAAGACACAAGTGTAGGTTCTTCATTTGTAAGAATTGTAACGCTAAGGTGACCTCGGCATTAGAGATTTGAAACGTGGGGTTACAAGCCTTCGTAACGCTAGCTTGAGCCTCGCACTTGGGAATTTGAACGCGGTTGTGAGCTTCGCATTTTGAAAATGGTTAGGATTTCCTCCTAGAATCCCGTGCCATCTTAACAGCTTGACGGCTGTTATAAATAGACCTGAGTGGTCAAGAGTCATTTGACTCTCTAAATTTTTGGCTATTTCCAAGAACGAGAGCTCTCGTTTGATTTCGGCGAGATCTCCGACGAGCTCCGTCTTCCTCGTTCAAAAGAATTTCTTCCGATCGAGTGTGTCGATGGCGCCTCGGAGAATGGGTTCTAGTTCCAAGAAAGTCGCCGGAGCGACTTCCGACACGCCGTCGGCTGAGGATGCCGGCGGTGTTCTTGTTCGTGCGGGAACATCGTCATCGTCATCACCGCCGCAGGGGCTTCCTTGTCGTGGTAAGTGTTGACCGAAATAACTTGCCTTGGCAAGTTCTTTGAAAACCCTAGATGGGTTTCTGATAACGAGAACAATGACTCGTTCCTGTTCGATAAAAACGCGGAGTTGGGATTCCATGTGGATCTTGACTCTCGCGTTTAAATTTTTCATCATGAGGTTCGACCCTCGCGTTTGAGATTTTTAACACGAAGCTCGACCTTCGTGTTCGAAATTTTATATTTATGTTAACAGCCTGCTTCTGGTGCTAACCTCTGCTTTGGATTGTGCAGTGCTTTTTCCAAATGTGCCACTTTCGCAAGAGCACCATTTTGGGTATATTGGCGGACCTGACGCGGATGAAATTTTCAGTCTCCAAGACAGAATTCCGCTGTGTACTTTCTCTGAATCGGAGAGGACAGACATGATTAAATTCCCCCGATGTTCTACTCTTAGAATTTTGATCACTGACTTAAATATGGAGACTCCTGTCGGTCGTGCTCCATTTCCCAAGCCAGCATTCATATTCGGAGATCGTATACCAATTGATGATCACTTCATACGTGCAGAAGATTCGAAGTTGTTGTGGAGAGTTGACGACCGCTTCTTTTTCCTTCCCAACATGAAAAGGATGTACCCACTCTCCTATTTCTTGAATGTAAGCCATCGTCGGGGTTTGACTTTCGACATAGTCAAAGAAAGGGAGAATGTGTCGCTTGGATTTGGTCGGTGAGCTCGTACGCAAATCGGTGGACAACTAAAGGCGTTGAGACCCGGCTTATTTGAGAAGAAGGATCCCACTCCAGAGGTGTCATGTCCCGCGAATATTTTCATTCGTCAATTTATTGCAGCTCGGGGTGAATTCTCAACCCAGATGTTCAGATCCCCAGGATGGGTTTGTTCTGGAGAAGGAGGTTGGTGGACCCGTATGGTTGACTTCGTTCTTGAGGAGCTTAAGGAACCGCTCGCTCAATCAGGTCTCACAATTCCTGTGTCAGCTACCCGACGGGGGGTTGTGCAGAGTTATCATAATTTCTTCGCCATGTTGGAGAAATATAACCCGGACAGCTGCACATTCTTCACGCCTATAGGGGAGTTAGGTTTTGCTCTTCACGAGATGCAGGCAGTGTCGGGGTTACCGTTTGGCAGAATGCCATATGAAGAATTTATTCCTACTACTGAGGAGCTCTCCCTATTGAGAACAGCACACCCAGAAGTTTACGCCACATTCTAGGAGCTGATGTGCCATTTCCATATATGTGCTCAAGTCTGTGGGATGCGTGGGGGGGGGGGCATCATGCATACCGCATGGGCAGAATATCTCTTTCAGAACCTAAACCGGAAAGACATAGCTGTGTCTCGTGTTGCTGCTATTTCTCCTGAGGACGCCAAAGCTCGAATTAATGCTTCCAATGCTACCTACAAAACAGAGCATGCAGAGGGTGATTTTGAGGCTGGTATCGAATTTGAAAGCTTTCATTACCAAGCCACAGTTCCTATTTTCGACACGGCTCTTCTTGCTGGCTTCTTCATGATTTGGTTGAAGCGATGTGTGGTGCCATCGAAGCCAATAGAAGCGATATTAGCTGAAGTTGTATACCCAGCTGTTTTGTTGACGCATGGGAGACCTGTGAGTCTCCTCACTGCCATGGTGGGCTGCATACAGAATGGCCTAAGGATGTTGACCTCCGATCTTCTCTGCGCCTCGGGAATTAAGGCTGCTAGGAAGAAAGCTGGGAAAACTCCTCAGCCACGCATACCAGTGCCGTATACGTACTTGGTAGCCTGGTTCGTGCTGCATTGTCCCTCATTGATGACGGGGGTATCTGAGGGTGTTGATGCTTATGTTCCCTTCCTTCAGAGATTGGAGTCGTCCACGTGGACTTGTACTTACAAAGTAAGGGCTCGACAGCTTTTGTCTCGGGGAGACAATTACAGAATTTTCTGCTGTGTTCCCAATTTTGATGGAGCTGACGGGGAGAACACCCGCTTCATGGATGTGCTTTTTGAGGGTTCATCCTCCTTGGAAGAAGGCACTTTGAGATGGCTTCTCATGATCCGGCTGGGGTATCTGGTGTATCGTTTGAGAGAGAAGTGCATCATTGAACCTTATATGCCTTCTCGATTCGCCGGACAGTTTGGATATGACCAACTTTATGTTGGCAATCCCAACCCGACCTTGGCTCCAGTTGGGAACTTGTATGAGGGGGCCCGCGCATGGTATTTCTTCTCTGCTGGAGGAACTCACGCGCACTTCACTTTACCTAATTCGCCGCCCGATTGTTCTTCCGTTGTAGATTTTCGCAACTGGTTCGACGAAGCTTCCCAAATCCCTGAATATGATATTTACATTTCCTGTATAAGTGAGATTCGAGAATTGTATCGTTCAAGGAGCGGTTCTTCGAGTACTCGTCTGCCGGGGATAGAAGAATATCTATCGTGTGAGCAGGAAGCGACTAGGGTCGTTGAAGCCCCTAAGGATTTACCCACCGTAGAACCTTCTGAGGAAGAGGTTCCTACGGGGCCTAATGAGGGAACACCAATTGCCGATTCTCCTAAGAAAAAGGCAGTTGAAGAAATACCTGCGGAAGCGCCTGATCGCGAACTCTGTTCTTCGTGATCTGGTAAGAAGGCACTTTCTGCTGCTGAAGAGAGTGAATATGACAGAAAAATTCGTAAACGAATACCTGTCATGGCCAAAAATCAAAAAGGGCTAAGTTAATGGAGGACGCGATGAAGTCTGTGCCTGTTGCGCGCTTGACTGGTAGGGAGGACGAGATGCTTCGATCGATCCCTCCTATTCCTGAGGATGCTGAAACCGAGGAGGCACTGCCCGTTAGGGGGTCTGAATCCACCTCTCCTTCTCTTTCTCAGGACGAAAGTACGCATGAAGGCCCTTCTTCCGAAGCTGATCCATTGCCTGTTCAGGATGAACATGCGGGTCCGATCTATCCAACCATTCCCCCTCCCCGCTCGAGAGCTTTGAAGAAACTAATTGAGGAATTGGAGTACTGGATACAGATGACTATTGATCTAGTCAGTCTCAATGGTGCTTCTTTCGAGGATTGTGAGCCTATCCTGACCAAATGTTTGGATAAAGTCAGGGATAGGGGTGATGTGTCATGGACTGAGCACTGTCAGGGAGGAATCGCTCTCTTGAAGGCAGAGTTGGCAGCTTTTAAAGAGCTGCAGCGCACCAATCCAGACTCTGAAGTGGAACCAGCTCTTTCCTTGGCCACGATCTAAAAGTTGCATCATCGAGAGATCCTTCGCAAGGACTTGTCTGATAAGAAGGCACGCATATCTCTCTTACGGAAGCAGCATACTCGGGTATACACTGACATCAAAGGTGTTGTTTCTGATATTCGTGCCATTGAAGAGGACATTGCTTGATTGGAGGCTGAGTTGGACCGGAAGAAAGCCCAGTTAGCTCAATATGAGGATGCTAGGAGAGGGTTTGAGCTTCAAAGCGATCACATCTATACTGATTTTTGCCGCACGCTACATGCATCTGAGAGGATTCGTGGAGACATTGTTGCTGCTGCTCCTATTGAAGCTAAACTCAGGAGGGAGATCAAGGAACAGGTCAGGGCGGATCATGAGAAGAAACTCTCCACCTTCAAAACCAGGCTGAAATCTCTTAAGCTGATGAAGCCTGATGTTTAGGTTTTGTACCTTTTTTTGCTAAAAGTTTTTGTATCATTTTCATTTTGCTCATCGTCGCTTTGTATTCAAGTTAACAATGTTGAATGAAAATGATATCATTTTGCCTTTCATTATCTCTTTTGTCGAATTCTATTTCAGGACAATGAAAAGTAATGTGAATGTCATAAACGTAGTGCAAAATCGGAACTCTCTTTATTATTACTTAGAATAATTCCAGAAAATTTCAATCATCAGAGGTGTAATGTTAACATGACGACCTACAAAACAGAAAACTAAACATTTACTCCCAAAATACACTACGAATCGACAACCCCCAGCTTGACTCGGCTGGAGTTTACAAGAGAAAGAAGTGGGCTACATGATTTATAGAAAGTATCTCTTAAGGAACTTCCCGTTAATTGGCATCATGAGCCTGTCTCCTTTTTGATTAATAAGGCGATAAGCTCCATTCGAATAAATTGATTCTATTACGAAGGGCCCCTCCCATTTAGGATTGAACTTCCCTTTGGTTTTGTGTGTCATCACCATGGGTCATCTGTTTGCCAAAACTAAATCGCCCTTTTTGAAAATCCGTTCCTTGACCTTCTTGTTATAGGCTTTGGAAATCCGGGCTTGATACAATTCGATCTGCTGCTGAGCTTGAAGTCTTTTGTCATCTAGGGCTTCAAGGTCTTGCAGACGTCGTTGATGTTTTTCTTCTTCTGTGAGTCCCGTTGTAATTGCGACTCTCAGAGAAGGGATTTGAATCTCAAGTGGCAGTACAGCTTCACAGCCGTATACTAAGGAGAACGGAGTAGCTCTTGTAGGGGTCCTCACCGTTGTACTATAGGCTCACAAACATTCGCCGAGTCTTTCGTCCTAATCACGTCGGCTCTTAGAAACGAATTTCTTGAGAAGTTTCATAATGGTTTTGTTAAAGGCTTCTGCAAGACCATTCGCTGGCGGATAATACGTTGTAGATGCGACACTTTGGATTCTGAATTTATCACAAAATCTCTAAAACCCAAAACTGACGAATTGTGTCCCGTTGTCGTGAACTATCCGTTTCGGGACTCCAAAACGGTAGATGACGTGATGTTTGATGAACTTGATTACATTGGAAGTTTTAACTTCTTTTAACGGGATTACCTCCGCCCATTTGGAGAAATAATCGGTCACGGCCAGGATGAACCGGTGTCCTTTAGAGGTCGGAGGAGAAATTGGTCCCACAATATCCATGCCCCACACTTCAAATGGCCAAGATGCAGATGTGGGATGTAAATTTCTCGGCGCCTGGTGGATGAAATCACCATGAATTTGACATGCATGACAACGTTTAGCATAGTCGACCGCATCTGCAAACATCTTTGGCCAATAATAGCCAATTCGCCTAAGGCGGTCTCCCAACTTGGCTCCGGGCTGATGAGCTCCACACATTCCATCATGAGCCTCTTTAAGAGCCTCCCTTGCTTCCTTTCGAGAAAGACATCGAAGCAAAACTCCGTCATGTGATTTACGATATAGGATTTGAGAGACTGCATCGTAATAGAATCGAAGGGCCTTTCGCTTGACAGCGACCGCTTCCTTAGGATCGTCGGGAAAAATTCCGTACAGGACGTAGTCAATATACGGAAATCGCTAATCTCTAGATTCGAACTCCATGGAGGTTGTACAGACTTCTTTTATCATTGTCTTGTCTGAGCTTTCCTCCGTAGGAATCTTGGAGCAGTATAGTTCACGTCCCATGACTGGGATCGTTGTTTTAGCACCTGGCGGTAATGCCAGCGAAGTTGCCAATGAGGCCAAAGCATCTGCGTAAGCGTTCTGAGCTCGTGGAATATATTCAATAAAGAATCCTTCGAACTTCTTAGCTTGCTTTAGCACTGCGAAGTAGTACGGGATTAGGTCCTCATGACGTACTTCATATTCCCCTCGGACTTGATTTACAATGAGTTGAGAGTCACCGAAAGCTTCAAGATGTCGAATATTAAGTTCTTCGGCAAATTGCATTCCTAGTAGTAGAGCATTATACTCAGCTACATTGTTGGTGCAAGGTTCGATTAGGGAAAATCCTCTTGAGATCACATGATCGTTTGGGGAAACGAACACCACTCCCACTCCCACGGTAATTGCTCCATAAGGATTTGCTCTAGATGCACCGTCGAAGAATAATTTCCACACTTGTGTAGATTCTCGAGTGACACAAGCTTCGGCGACTTCGTCGGGCAATTCTTCATAC
The DNA here is from genome assembly GCA_022839385.1 of Asparagus kiusianus. Lineage (NCBI taxonomy): Eukaryota > Viridiplantae > Streptophyta > Magnoliopsida > Asparagales > Asparagaceae > Asparagus > Asparagus kiusianus. Next base: position 1,007,015 of record BQKN01000068.1, on the reverse strand, counting down.
AATTTAGATGTCCTCGGCACTGGGTGATTGGCTAAGAAATCTGCCAACGCTTGACCCTTGACCGCTTTTTGGGGCATGAATTGCATATCATATTACGACAAGAGGATGGCCCATTTTGCAAGTCGGCAGTTCAGAGACGATGGTTTCGTCATAAGGACTCTCAAGGGATTTACCTTAGAGATGACATGAATTATTTGTCCAACTAGGTAATGTCGCATCTTTTGAACTGCGAATACCAAAGCGAGACATTCTTTCTCGACCGGGTTATATCGATACTCGGCTCCTATCATGGTTCTGCTTAGGTAATAGATGGCTTGTTCTTAACCTTTATCGTCATTCTGGGCCAATAGCGCTCCTAGAGAATGATCCATAGCCCTTACATATAACAGGAATGGTTTTCCCGATATTGGGGCTACGAGAACAGGTGGTTGGGTGAGATATTTCTTAATCTCTTTAAATGCTTTTTGGCATTCTTTATCCCAGACAAAGGATACGCCTTTCTTCATAAGCTTCGAGAAAGGTTGGCAGCGCCCCGAGAGATTAGATATGAATCTTCGGATGTATGCCAATCTGCCTTGCAGGCCTCTAAGCTCTTTGAGATTCTTCGGCGGCGGCATGTCTTGGATGGCGCGCACCTTCTCTGGATCCAGAGAAATTCCGTTGGACGTGACAATAAATCCTAGGAATTTTTCACTTGATACTCCGAGGAACGATTTAGTCGGATTCATTTTCAGTTGGTGTTCTCGCATGATATCGAACATTGTCTTCAAATCTGCAAGATGATCACCCTTACATTGGCTTTTCACTGCTATGTCATCAACGTAGCATTCTATCTTCTTACGCAGATGTTCGTAGAAGATGGCGTTCATTGCTCGTTGATAAGTTGCACCCGCGTTTTTCAAGCCAAAGGGCATCACTGTGTAGCAATACACCCCCAGCGGTGTTCTGAATGCAGTATGTTTCTCATCTTCAGGATACATCTTGATTTGATTGTACCCAGAAAATCCATCCATGAAAGACATCCTTTCATATCCGCAAGTGTTATCGATCATGACTTCAGTCATGGGAAGAGGAAATTCGTCCTTTGGACAAGCTATGTTGAGGTCACGAAAATCGATGCATATCCTGACTTTACCGTTCTTCTTGGGAACTGGAACAATGTTGGCTACCCAGTCTGGGTGCTGTTCTTCCCTGACAAAATCCGAGTCTATAAGATTTTTAACTTCAGACTCAATTGCTTCCATGATCTCTGGACGAAACCGACGTTGCTGTTGTTTAACGGGTTTTGCATCCGGATCGATGTTGAGACGATGCATGGCCACTTTTGGATCAAGGCCGGGCATATCTTCATAATTCCAAGCAAAGACATCTATATATTCTCGGACGAGAGATATAAGATCTTCTTTCTCAGATGATGATAGGCTTTCACTTATGAAAATTAGTTTAGGGTCAGATTCGTCTCCCATGTTGACCTGTATCACATTGTCTTCGGTAGGTGGTTCGCATTGTTCGAAACGCATATCCCACAATATGTTAAGGCGTTTGATCCATGGGTCACTGATTGATTCAATTAACTCTTCATCACCCCCTACGTCTTCATCTGGATGACTAGTCGATACCATATTCACAATCATATTTCTAAAGAAAGGCCCGACACTGACATCAGATTCCTAGGAAGATGTTCCGGATGAATGATCTTGTCGCAGGTAATTACTTATTTCATTCTCCGAGACAGAGGGAGGTGTGACATAACCTAAGCCTCTTCCGGTTTTCTGATAGTAATCCGGGGGTTTTCCTTCGGGAGTGAGAGACATTCGAATTGGTGTTCGTCTTCCTTTTCCGAAATTTAAACCTTGTTTTTCATTAAAATTATACCCCATTTGTTTCATTAATCGGAGGGAATTGGGTTCATGATAATGGAATTGAGGAACTCCATTATCTTCCTCTGAACTTCCTCGTTTGAGTTGTTCGGGTTTGACTTTACCAAAACAGATCGGCTTCTGCCCTTTCTTTTTGGACGGGACTTTGAAGAAGGCCTTCTGTGCGTCTTCTACTTCTTCATCTGAAGCGAAGGATGACTTGATTGGCAATATGAATGATGCCTCTATGCACAATATGTGCCATGGGTTGGTACCTGCATTAGTATTATTCTCTATTTGTTCATTTTTAGAGGAAACATCAGACAAGTACGCCAAAATAAAATCTTCATTAATGCACCACTCGCCCTCACTCGGTATATTATTATTGCTCTCATCCTGACCCATTACATCTAGATTCAATTCCCATGGACAATCTTCTTCAGGATCTGGTTCAGTGTCGGCTTCATTGCCGCTGTCCCCGTCTTCTTTCTCCTGGGATTCGAGGTAGAAGATGGAGTCGGTGTGAAAGTTTTCAACTCCTCTGAAAGGATATTTCTCCACAATTAGGGTTCGAACCTCTCCTTCATCATTGGCATATTTCATGACCTGATGTAGAGTAGATGGGACAATGCGGTTTGCATGTATCCATGGTCGTCCTAACAAAAGATTGTAGGACGTGTTCGCATCTATTATGTAACAGGTCACTTCGGACTTAAGGTCTCCGATTTGACACCTGAGTTTGATCTTCCCCAGGGGCCGAGTGCTATTTGCGTTGAACCCGAAGATGGTAGTCTGAGTGGTGTTCAGCCGATGCATAGGAATCCCTAAGACCTGCATGACCCTGTAAGGCATGATGCTGATCGCTGAGCCCGGGTCAACTTGGACACGACTAATTTCTGATGACCCAATATACCCTGTGTAGTATAGAGATCTGTCATGCTTGTGCTTGACTTGCATATCTTCCTGAGTAAAGGATATGCAGGGTAGGCTTCTTACCGCTTGCAGACATTGCAGACAAGATTGGTCTTCAGAAGCTTCAGGAATCGGAGCAACTTGTGTAATGAAGCTCTTCGTATTCTTTAATGCTTCAATTAGAGCTTCTTTAGTGGTTTTGGACAATCTTAGGAGCTCGTATAGGGTAATCCTAGTCGGTATGTTAGCCAGCTGTGCCATGACATTGAACTGAAACGGAGCGCTCGATTCTCCGGGTTCCTAGTGAAGATTTCTGTTGAACCGAATCTCCTTTTGCTTTCCTTTATCAGCCGGCTTTTTTGGTACAGAACCCTCAGCGTCTTGGGGCTGTTCTTCAGCTTCTTGAAGATTCTGGTTGTAGTCTCTCAAGTAAACCTTTCCTGACCGAGTGCCAGGGTTGTCTCCCGGGTACGCTGCCAGGGCAATCCTTTCTTCTTCTGAATCAGTGAGAGGTTTGAGGTGATCATCACTCTCAGTCACGGAGGGGCTAATCATATTAGAAGACTTAGCCTTGCCTCCTTTCTTCTTGGATGAGGTGTTCGTCCACTATTGATCTCCTAGCAGGTCAGGGTGGACTCACACGATTTCTCCTTTTGGGATGGTGAGGGGTACCAACCCCCTGTCTTTCTGACCATGCAAGTCGGTGTTTTTCAGGTGCATTTCTCCTTTGTAGATGGGAATGACGCCATTTGCAGCTGCCACTGGCGGGAAGTTACCGAATTGGACCGCTATTAAGTTGGTAGACACGGTCTTCTGCTCGGGCTTCAGGGTGAGCACGTTTGCATTTACTAGATTTTGTAAAATGTCTTTAAAAACATAACACTTTCTGGTAGGGTGGCCCAGGAACCTGTGATAGCGGTAATAGTTGGGATCGTCAACTTTTCCTGCCTCATCCGGTTTCCTGATTTCAGGAAGCTGCAGTTTGTTGTTTTTCCGAAGTAGTTGGAACAAGGTGTCCACGTGTTCTTCTTTGAATGAATACTGCTTGGGAGCTCTCTGCTGATTTGGTGCCTTGCCTTGTTTCGCGGGAGGTGGTACTCGTGTGTTGGCATCAGCTGCTAGAGTCTCCTTTCCCTTAGACCGCTGAGCGTTGTTCTGGTTGCGTTGCTGCTATGGTTTGGGCTGTGCGACTTCTTCAACCTTAACACGAGCGACTATCTCTTCAGCTTGTTCTCCCTGCGAAACCAGCTGTCTCCAGGATCGACATTCTGCTACCCCCATCTGAGCCAGAAGCTGGGTCTGCAAGTTGTGCCTGCAAGTTTCAACCAAGGTCGATTGGGTCATACCTGACGGGCATCGCAGTGCCATGCTGCGGAATCTCTCGACGTATGCTTTGATGGACTCTCCTTTCCTTTGTCTAGTGGCTAGAAGAGTCGGGACTAAAACTTCCGTATCGTCCTCAAAGAACCTAGCCAAGAATAGCCTTTCCAAATCTACCCATTTCTGGATAGATCCGGCAGACAGTTTCATAAACCACTCAAAAGCGACACCCTTGAGCGTACCGATGAATAGTCGGGTCAGAATGGCGTCGTTTGCTACCACGTCTCTAGTCTGTGACTTGAAGTAGTAGATGTGTTGGTTTGGTGATCCTGTGCCATCGAAAGGTTGCAGAGTTGGGGCCTTAAACTTCGGTGGGTAGGGAGCTGTGTCCCACTCAGCAGGATAAGGTCGTACTACTCCTTCTTCACGGAGCTCGCTTCTATTGGCGATTGCATTGAGGCGAGCCTCCAGTTCGTCCACTTTAGCAGACTGAGGATGCAGTTCTCTTTCTGTCTCCTTCTCGTTTTCAGAGGAGGATTCCAGGTTGTGAGTTTCGCGATCTGAATGTTCAGTCGCTTTTTGCTTTCCCTTCGATGTGGTTCTTCGGGAAGATTCGGGTCTTTGGCCTTTTTCAGCAAGGAGCTGGGCCAACATATCCTTTACTTGGAGAAGTGTCTCTTGTTGCGCTTGGAGCATGACGTGATGTTCGTCAACTCTTTTAGCTAAGTCTTCATGGTTTCCCGTCATGTAAGCGGAAACTTCACGAGCCACAACAGAGCTGGAAGATTGAGATTCGGCTATTGCCGAGTGTTCCTCGTCAGAAGTGATCCCCTTGGCTAATCTTTGGTAGTTAACTGCTCGAATGGCTCCTGTATGAGTCCGGGTGTGTCGGTATACCCTTCAAACTCTTCGCACCTTTCCTGAATAGTCGGGGAATGACTCCTTTGTGATTCTTCAGAACTGGGATTTGAAGTCTTTCCCCTGCCTATCATATTTATAGTGACTTCGGGTATTCAGTCTCTGTTGACTTCTTTTTGTATCGACGTTGTCGTTTGGTAGGTCTAACGACGTTTGTCAACCTATCGAATACAGACCGTCGAGGTGCGGATGCACAACAATGGCACTCTGAAAGAACTGCAGAAATAAGCCTCTCACATTGGCACGAGTGAGTTGCTTGCTGTGCTGGCCTTCCTCTTGACAATAGTTCCCGCAAGTCAGGAACTTGGGAGGAAGCTTTCCCCGGGTGTGGAGGCGGAGATGGAACCCCCTGCCCTTGGGTGGATAAAATTGGTTCTTGTTGAACGTGAATTTTAAACCCACGTTGACTTTTTTGAACCTGACGGACCTCTTGATGATCGCGTTCTTGAAGAACAACGCTAGGATCGCGTTCCTGAAGAGTAACGCGAGGGTCGTGTTTGGACTTATAAACATTAGGCCGGGGCCTATGTTTAAATGATGAAATAGACCCCTGAGGGTCATATTTTGGTTGAACGCGCCCCTGAGGGTCGCGTGTGGTTAGTGAAACAAACTCTTGAGAGTCATGTTCTGTTTGAACGCGCCCCTGAGGGTCGCGTTTATCTTTGGCAGCTTCCTTCTAAGGGCTGCGTTTTGATGGAACAACGCGCCACTGAGGGTCACGTTTCAGCTGTATCAGCCGAGGCTCGTAATTGGGCTCGTTACCGCGAAGCGAGCGTTCTGTTTTGGGAACGCTATGTTCGGGTAAAGTTTCAGAAACGCGATCCACGTGTTGGGCCAACATTCGGCTTTCGCGCAGGTGTGTTCGTCGTATGGATCTCCTCCGTCTGCGAGCGGCGTTTTTCTTGGCTTGTCTCAAAGCCTTAGTAGCAACGTCGTTGACGTTCATGGAGTTCGTCTCCTTTATAGGCCGTTTATGGCCTGAGGCACGTCGTATTGACGCGGATGTGGGATATTCAACTCGCTGTGTGAGTTCAGTAGAGGCTGAGCCCGCTCCTGAAGCGGAGGGGCTGTTCGACGATTTTTGGCCAAAGGAGAGGACTTCCTTTGGCGTTTCATCAGCAGATTTGACCTCCTTGGAGATCTGGCGGACATCACGCCTAGCCTTAGGGCTAAGCGATCCAGAGGAGAGGGCTTCCTCGTATTTTGCTTGGTCGAACTCCACAACGAGAGTTTCAACAGTAGTTCCCATGAGGTGGACGTCGGACTGCGCCACCACTTCTTCGTCGGAAAAGCTAGTCCCCAGCGGAGTCGCCATCTTTTGTATGTTGGAAAATTGCAATAAAGAGAACAAAAGAAATTTGACTTTGATTCCTTTGATCCTGATTACAAATTGATTACAAAAGAGAGGAGAACGAAATTGGTTCTCCCCTTTGTTTAAAACTGGGTTCTTCTTAGTGGCGATGGAATGCCTCCTTCGATTGTTTGCATCGAATTTGCTCTCCGTTGACGATCTGACCGTCTCTTATCTCATGGGAACGATGAACTTCTGCGGAAAGTTTGATAGGTAACTCTTCAACGAGTTTAAGAACTCTGAACGAGTTAGAACTCTGTGAATAGAGTTGTTAGAACCGAAAATTCGGTTAATGACCAAGCAGATATTCTGTTATTGAAGAATCCTTTCAGATTTGATCTTCTGAACCCGATTCAAAAATCCTATCTCCAAGGATTTCGTCTCTCCTGCCTCTCTGTGCAGTTAGGATCCCCCAGAACCTTCAAACCCGTGCGGTTTAGATGCTAAAAATCCAACCTTTTACTCCGTTGGGTTTGTTGAGTTTTTATAGGGGGATAAGAGGTTGTAACTACCCTCTAAATCCGCTCCTAAGTGGGCGTGATTTCCTCAGATCATGGGGAAAACAGTTCTGGAACCGTTCGACTCATGTTTGAACGAGTCAAACACCTAATCTGGCATTCAGAACCCCAACTTCGCGTCTTAGAATTGAGACGCGAGGTTGGGTGTTGACTGAACATTAATGAACGCGAGGGTCGCTCGTGTTTTGCTTGTTGCAGCTTGGAAACGCTGAGGTCGGGTGTTGGTTGAACCTGAAGAACGCGAAGGTCATTCGCGTTTGACTTGTTGTAGCCTGGAAACGCTGCGGTCGGGTGCCCTTCCAGAATTGTAATGCGGGGATGACTTCCGCGTTTTAGAAGAAGTTGGTTGACTTGTAACCTCTTCTGTAAGGTGTTGTGAGGACCGTCGTTTAGTAATTCTCGCTTGAGCTGTTATAGGATGTGAAAGTCGTCAGATTGTAACTCTCACTGTTGGATGTGAAGACCACTGAATAGAGTTTTCATCAGCTGTCAGAAAAGTTGTTGAATCGTAACCCTTCTCGATCTATGTGAAAAGTCCTCCATTTGCAATCTTGTTTGTTTGCATGAAAGCTTTCTGATTGTAGCTTTCATTGTTGGAACTTGATAGGAATCTGTGAATATTTGCCCACAGCTCTTTACCAAGAAACTCACCAACTAAGTCTAACCTTTTATTTCTGAAATCATTACACTGCTCATCAGCATCTCTAATAGTTGCTAATATAATATTGGTCATGTTGTTGTCGCAGCCATCAAGATCAATCATCTCAAACATGAGGTCGTGTTTGTAGCGATTATAATGCTGCGGATGTAATGATTTAGAAATCAGCTATCTATTGTGATTTTTAGACAGCTGTAGGTTGAAAAATTGCAATGAAGAGAATAAAAGAAAATTGACTTGTATTCCTTTAATCTCGGTTACAATTCGATTACAAAAGAGAAGAAAATGAATTTGGTTCTCTCCTTTGTTTAAAACTGGGTTCTTCAAGGTAGCGATGGAGTGCCTCCTTCGATTGTTCGCGTCGAATTTGCTCTCCGTTGACGATCCGACGTTTTGATTCACTGGAACGATGTCTTCTCCTCACGATTTGACGTTGTGGAGAACTTGCGTGGCAAGTTTGAAACTCTTGATGAGTTAATAACTCTGAATGAGTTTTGAAGAACTCTGTAAAAGAGTTGTTTTGAACCGAAGATCGGTTGTAAGCCAATGATGAATAAGCTCCTCGTTGTCGAACGTTGAAGATGATCTTCCTTGGAGGATGATGCCGATCTCCTCAAAAGCTCACCTAATGATCTCTCCTCCTGCTGCCAAGAAGTTCTCAGATCCGAGAAAATGCCAGCCTTCAGTGGTCGATCCGAGCCCAGAAATTCCCACCTTGCTGTTAAGTCTCAGCTCCAGAAATTGTCAGCCGAAAAGAAGGGGCTAAACTCAGTTGAGTTTACTCGCTTTTATAGGGGATTAAAGTGGTGTAACTGCCCTCTAAATCCGCTCCTAAGTGGGCGTGATTTCCTCAGATCGTGGGGAAAACGGTTCTGAAACCGTTCGACTCATATTTGAATGAGTCAAACGCCCAACTTGGCGTTCAGGACCCTAAACTCGCGTCTTAGAAACGAGACACGAGGTTGGGTGTTGGCTGAACATCCAGAATGCGAGGGTCGCTCGCGTTTCACTTGTTGTAACGCGGGTTCGACCCTGGCGTTTTAATGTTGTAACGCGGGTTCGACCCTGGCGTTTTAATGTTGTAACGCGGCTTCGACCCTGGCGTTTTGATGTTGTAACGCGAGTTCGACCCTAGCGTTTTGATGTTGTAACGCGGGTTCGACCCTGGCGTTTTACTATTGACACACGGGGAGGACCTCCGCGTCTTGCCTTGAAGAGATTATCACCAAGTAATCTCTTTTGTCATAGCATTGCAAAGATCATTGTCTTGTAATCTTCGTCTTGGCTCCTTGAGAATATGAGAGTCGTCAGATTGTAACTCCCGATGTTGATTGTGAATGCTATTGAACTAGAGCTCTCATCGGTTGTCGTGAAGGTCGTCAGATTGTAACCTTCAGTGATCTACGTGAAAGTCTTGAAATTGTAGCCTTCTGGAAGTCGTCAGATTGTAACTTCCATCATCGGTGTTTGATGGGGGATAAGCCATCTAATTTGATTTTTAGACAGCCTACAGAACCCCCTCCAATGTTTTCGAAAGTTCGTGGTTGACTGGGACGAATTTTTGGAATACTTTGGATCTCAACTCTGATCCTGGAGCTGTTAATTCCTTGTCGTAAAGGATTTGTTCTCTGCACTCGCTTAGGAGACATCTTGGTTGAAGGGATTTGCCACGTAGGACCTGTGTGAAGGTATGTGCTATAATCCTGCTTCTGGAATGTGGGGGGTGGGCCCTGCATTTTAAACTTGAGACGCGGGTCTCACCCTTACATGTTGAATTTGGAACGCGGGTGTGACCTCGGCGTTCGGTTTTTGCAACGCGGGTCTGACATCAGCGTTTTGACTTGAAACGCGGCTATGACCTTGGCGTTATCGTTTTTGCGATGTGGGTCTGACCTCGGTGTTGTGGCTTGTGCGACGCGGGTCTGACCTTGGCGTTTCGATGTGAGACGCGGAGGTGACTTCGACATTGTGGCTTGTGCGACGCGGGTCTGACCTTGGCGTTTCGATGTGAGACGCGGAGGTGACTTTCATGCATTTTGACTAAGTCTTTGAGACTTGTCTTTAGCTGATCTGTTTCAAGTCTCGGCTCTCGTCCATTAAGCTGATGAACCTGCAAACATGCGTAGGATTTTTGGCAAACCCTCAGCCATTAACGGATTTGATAAGCCTTTACCGACTACCGTTTGAGTCGGGCTAGCATGTGGATTGTCTAAGTCCGTTCCACATGTAACGTTGTGCTAAGAGAATGAACTCTCTTAGACTTGATGCTATGATTTTGAATACATAGTCTTTGTCAATTTTTCGGGAAAAGACTAACCGGCAACGCGTGTCAGGCGTAGACTTATCTCTAATTAGGGATCGAGATAAAGTCCCCCGTGCGTGTGAGGCATGGATTTTGATGTTATTAATAACAACCTGCTACGATGTTGAATACGTAGACTTCACCATTATTATGGGAATAGGCTACCCGACAGCATGTGTTAGATGCAGACTTATCTCTAATTAGGGATCAAGATAAATTCCCCCATTCGTGTGAGGCATGGATTTCGACGTTATTAATAACAACCTACCACGATATAGAATACGTGGGTTTTTGTCCTTTTTACGGTCAAAGACTCACCGGCAACGCGTATTAGGCGTTGACTTATCCCTTCTTAGGATTCAGGATAAAATTCCCCATACGTGCAAGGTATGGATTCAGAGATTATTAATTTAATGATAATCACTGGCTACGATATTGAATACGTAGACTTTGTCACTGTTTCTTCCTGTGTTATTCGAAACACTGAAAGAAAATTAGAAGTGCCAGAGGTGTAGTATTAACTTGGCGTGAATTTTCATTTAGAGTGAAATTCAGAAACTTTCTTCACTATCACTAGGATAATTCTAGAAAATCTTTAATCCGCTGGGGATTTCATAATGAAAACTTGCTATTCTTGTTGAAAAAGGATTAACAAGTTCATTGGGGGGGTTGACTGTTAGAGGTGTGATGTTAACCTAACAGTATTTTATGGACCTATCGCTCTATTAAAGAGAGTCGATAAGTTGATTTGGTCGGAAATTTGTTGCGATCGGAGCAACTTTGCGGACTTATCATCCTATTGAAGAGGATTGATAAGTGGGTTGTCAGAGGTTTAGTGTTAACGTGACAGGATTTGTGTTGCGATTGGAGTAACTTTGTGGACTTATCATCCCATTAAAGAGGATTGATAAGTGGGTTGTCAGAGGTATGATGTTAACGTGACAGGAATTGTGTTGCGATCGGAGCAACTTTGTGGACTTATCATCCCATTGAAGAGGATTGATAAGTGGGTTGTCAGAGGTTTAGTGTTAACGTGACAGGATTTGTGTTGCGATTGGAGCAACTTTGTGGACTTATCATCCCATTGAAGAGGATTGATAAGTGGGTTGTCAGAGGTATGATGTTAACGTGATAGGAATTGTGTTGCGATTGGAGCAACTTTGTGGACTTATCATCCCATTGAAGAGGATTGATAAGTGGGTTGTCAGAGGTATGATGTTAACGTGACAGGAATTGTGTTGCGATTGGAGCAACTTTGTGGACTTATCATCCCATTGAAGAGGATTGATAAGTGGGTTGTCAGAGGTATGATGTTAACGTGACAAGAAGATGTTGCGATCAGGGCAACTTTGAGGACCTATCGCTCTATTGACGAGAGTCGATAAGTGGATTGGTTGTCAGAGGTGTGGTATTAACATGACAAGAGAATGTGTTACGATTGGAGCAACTTTGAGGACCTATCGTTCTATTGACGAGAGTCGATAAGTTGGAAGTATCACGATCGGAGCAACTTTGTGGACTTATCATCCTATTGAAGAGGATTGATAAGTGAATTTGTCAGAGGTTTAGTGTTAACATGACAAGAGACTGTGTACTTGTGACTTGCACAAGGTTTTGGGAATTAGCGTCTCGCTGGGGAGACTTGCTAGGCGAGTTTATCATCAGAAGCGATGAGTTTTGATGCTTGTGATTTGAATAAGACTTAGTGTCTTGCTGGGGAAGATTGCGATTTGAGCAATTTTGAAGACCTATCGTCCTATTGACAAGGATTGATAAGTTGATTGTCAGAGGTGTATTATTAACGTGACAAGTGATGCAAGCTGCATTCATACTCTGTGGGGGTGATGATCGTCAGAAGTGTAATGTTAACTCGACGATATGAAAAAAAATTCGTTACTCTTAATCCAATGGATTCTAAGTAACCAACCCCCAGTCTTGATTAAGACTTAACAGGGGAAGAAATAGAGGTAGACAAGGCATATCGCCTAGTGAGGCACTATCCATGAGGTCGGAATAGAGGCACATCACCAGGTAGGCCATCATCTGATGAGTTTGATTATCAGAGGTAACAGTTAACGTGATAGTTTTGTGGACCTACCATCCTATTGAAGAGGAGTGGCAGGAGAATTTGGAAGGAATGGACTATCAGAGGTGATCATTAACGTGATAGTTTTTATGGACCTGCCATCCTGTTGAAGAGGATTGGCAAGTTGATGGACTATCAGAGGTAATCATTAACGTAATAGTTTTGTGGACCTGCCATCCTATTAAAGCGGATTGACAAGTTGATAGACATGACAGTTTTGGTAGATTTTGTGGTTGACAGAGGTATTCTATTAAACATAACAACTTAGAAAATTTATTACTCATCAACCAATGGACTACAAATAAACCAACCCCCAGTCTTGAACAAGTGCAAGGGGGAAAAAAGAAGACATGACACATCGCCTAGTGAGTCACTGCCTAACGAGTTTGACTATCAGAGGTAACTGTTAACGTGATAGTTGTTAGACCCGCCATCCTACTGAAGAGGATTAGCTTCAGCAGCCGTAGTATCTTCCGGTTCTGACCGGGAAGAGTGAGCTTGGTCCGATTGCTCAGGAGAAGATTAGGCTTGGTCCGATTACTCAGGTTGATCCTGCCGACTTCGTTCTTCAGCTTTGATCCTGGTAATAATCTTTTGAGCCTGTTCACCTTGAGAGATTAGTTATCTCCAGGAACGGCATTCTGCAACCCCTATTCAGGCTAGGATGTTGGTCTGCAGGTTGTGTCGACAGGTCTCTACTAAGGTAGATTGTGTCATACCTGACGAACACCGGAGAGCCATGGTTCGGAACCTCTTGACGAAGGCTTTGACGGACTCCCTCTTCTTCTGCTTAGTGGCGAGAAGAGTATGGATGGAGACTTCTGTATCCTCTTCAAAGAATCTTGATAGGAAGAGTCTCTCTAAATCTGCCCACTTTTGGATACATCTGGCAGGCAGTTTCCTGAACCATTCAAAGGCAACTCCCTTGAGGGTGCCAATGAACAATCGAGCTACAATGGCATCGTTTGATATCACATTCCCAGTCTGTGACTTGAAATGATAGATATGTTGGTTCGGTGATCCCGTGCCGTCAAAAGTTTGTAGCGTCGGGACCTCGAATTTTGGAGGATAAGGGGCTGCATCCCATTCAGCAGGATAAGGCCTGGTAACTCCCTCGTCTTGGAGCTCGCTTCTGTTAGCGATAACATTGAGGCGTGCTTCCAATTCCTCGATTTTAGCCGACTGAGGATTTTGCTCATTCTTAGCTTCTCTTCCTTCATCAGAGGAAGATTCTAGGTTGTGGGCTTCTTGGTCAGAAGCCATGTCATCAACCATTTTTTCCTTCCCTTTGCTTGTGTGAGGTTGGGACGGAGACGTTCTTTCCCTTCGGGAAGATTCTTGCCTGAGTGGCGAATCTGTCTTCTGAGATTTGGCCTTGTCTGCGACGAGTTGAGTCAACAGGGCCAGGAGTTCATTGATGGCCTCTTGCTGAGATTTGAGCATGGCCTCCTGCTCATCAAGTCTCTTCGCGAGATCTTCATGGCTTCCCGTCATATAGGCGGAGCTCTCATGTTCAATAAAAGAGCTTGATGATTGGGACTCTGCAATGGCTGAGTGTTCATCATCAGAATTGGTTCCTCTGGCTAAACTCCGATAGTTGACAGAGGGAATGGCTCCTGTTCGTGTCCGAGTGCGTTGGTAGATTCCTTCAAACTCGTTAGCGATTTCTCTGACGATCGGTGAACGACTTGTCTCAGAGTCATCGGAACTAGGGCCTGAGGCTTTCCCTCTCCCGATCACATTGATAGTGACCCCAGGATATTCGATCTTTGGAGTCTTCTTCCTGTGAGAACGTCGTCGTTGGTCGAGCAAAGCAACGTTCATAAATTGGTCGAACACCAATGGTTTGGCCGCATATGAGCAGCATTGACATCCGGAGAGGACCGTGGGAATCAGTCGTTCATATTGGAATGAACGAATGACTTGTTGCATCGGTCTTTCTCTCAATATGAACTCTCCCAAGTCTGTTGTAAAGACTCGAGAATTTCTCACTGATTGTGAGGTTTGAATTGGAACCCCCAGTCAATAATTGGACAGGACTGGCTCTTGATGATCATGGATCTGGTTGAGATGCCTTGAATCTATGAACTTTTTATATCCGCCCCTCAATCTAGTCGCGCTATGGTATACATCAAGTTCTATATTGGATTTGGAACTTAGGACGCGAGGGTCGCGTTTGGTACTTGGAACGCGAGGGTCGCATTTGGTACTTGGGACGCGAAGGTCGCGTTTGGCACTTGAAACGTGAGGGTCGCATTTGGCACTTGAAACGCGAGGGTCGCGTTTGGCACTTGAAACGCGAAGGTCGCATTTTGGTTTGGCGACATGAGGGTCGCGTTCTTCATTGTCGACGCAAGGGTCGTGTTTTGACAGGGAAACGCGAAATTGAAGTTCACATTCAATGAAGGCTTGAGGTCCGCGTTTTGGCTGTAAAACGTGCCATTGAGGGCTATGTTCAGTTTGGTTCTCGCGAAGCTCATGTTTGGGCTCAGTTGGAAAGTTAGTCTCCTTGGAGACTTTGCGGATCTTGCGCATAGCCTTGGGGCTAAGGGATCCGGAGGATGGACTCCTCAAACTTGGCTTGATCAAACTCTACCACGAGAGTTTCGACGGTCGTTCCAGTGAGATGAATGTCGGATTGCGCCACCACTTCTTCGTCAGAGAAGCTTCTCCCCAGCGGAGTTGCCATCTTTTGTAGGTTAAAAAATTGCAATGAAGAGAATAAAAGAAAATTGACTTGTATTCCTTTAATCTCGGTTACAATTCGATTACAAAAGAGAAGAAAACGAATTTGGTTCTCTCCTTTGTTTAAAACTGGGTTCTTCAAGGTAGCGATGGAGTGCCTCCTTCGATTGTTCGCGTCGAATTTGCTCTCCGTTGACGATCCGACGTTTTGATTCACTGGAACGATGTCTTCTCCTCACGATTTGACGTTGTGGAGAACTTGCGTGGTAAGTTTGAAACTCTTGATGAGTTAATAACTCTGAACGAGTTTTGAAGAACTCTGTAAAAGAGTTGTTTTGAACCGAAGATCGGTTGTAAGCCAATGATGAATAAGCTCCTCGTTGTCGAACGTTGAAGATGATCTTCCTTGGAGGATGATGCTGATCTCCTCAAAAGCTCGCCTAATGATCTCTCCTCCTGCTGCCAAGAAGTTCTCAGATCCGAGAAAATGCCAGCCTTCAGTGGTCGATCCGAGCCCAGAAATTCCCACCTCGCTGTTAAGTCTCAGCTCCAGAAATTGTTAGTCGAAAAGAAGGGGCTGAACTCAGTTGAGTTTACTCACTTTTATAGGGGATTAAAGGGGTGTAACTGCCCTCTAAATCCGCTCCTAAGTGGGCGTGATTTCCTCAGATCGTGGGGAAAATGGTTCTGAAACCGTTCGACTCATATTTGAATGAGTCAAACGCCTAACTTGGCGTTCAGGACCCTAAACTCACGTCTTAGAAATGAGACGCGAGGTTGGGTGTTGGCTGAACATCCAGAACGCGAGGGTCGCTCGCGTTTCACTTGTTGTAACGCGGGTTCGACCCTGGCGTTTTAATGTTGTAACACGGGTTCGACCCTGGCGTTTTGATGTTGTAACGCGGCTTCGACCCTGGCGTTTTGATGTTGTAACGCGAGTTCGACCCTGGCGTTTTGATGTTGTAACGCGGGTTCGACCTTGGCGTTTTACTATTGACACACGGGGAGGACCTCCGCGTCTTGCCTTGAAGAGATTATCACCAAGTAATCTCTTTTGTCATAGCGTTGCAAAGATCATTGTCTTGTAATCTTCGTCTTGACTCCTTGAGAATATGAGAGTCGTCAGATTGTAACTCCCGATGTTGATTGTGAATGCTATTGAACTAGAGCTCTCATCGATTGTCGTGAAGGTCGTCAGATTGTAACCTTCAGTGATCTACGTGAAAGTCTTGAAATTGTAGCATTCTGGAAGTCGTCAGATTGTAACTTCCATCATTGGTGTTTGATGGGGGATAAGCCATCTATTTTGATTTTTAGACAGCCTACAACAGCCTACAGAAACGTTAAAATCTTGGGTTCAGGTTTAACTTTCAGCATCTATATTGTCAAAAATAATTAATACGGTTGATTCGACACTTATAAGTATTTGTTATTGTAGGACAAATCCAATTCTAAGTACAAAGCGTACATAAACAAATCCCTTCCTCACTTTAAAAATTTACAAGTTATCATGGGTGATGATCAAGTCAAGGGTGAATTTGTTAGGCCTGTGTATGCTAATAATGGGTCTAGTAGGTCCATACCTATTCCCGATGATGATTGTGAGATTCCTGAGGAGAATGAAACTGAACCACATTCTGATGCTTGTAACCAACCACATTCTAGTGCTTGTAACCATCCACAACCCACTAGATATAATACTAAGAATAAAGACAACATGACTTCATCATCTAACAAGAAACCCAAACAATCTAATCGTGAAGAGGAAATGCTATGTGCCTTTGTTGAGTCAATGTCTCAGTCAATGAGAAATCAACACATTATTCACTGGACTGAGCAGTTGGCTGCAGTGTTGAAGGAACATAGGTCTGAATATTCTGAGGAGTTTCTCGATAGGGTTTTAGACTATTTATATGACAAGGAACATGAAGCTAGGAGGTATTTCATAAACACCAAGGAAGGTCAGCAGAGGTACATTACCAAATTAGTTAACGACCATGGTTGGTCGATAGCTAGTTTGTTGGGTTTCGATTATATTTTGATGGATATTATTGTGTTAATTACAAACTATTAATGTTGCAATACTTGTTATTATAAAGAACATCTATGCCGTCATGTAATTGATAACTTGGTACCTTTTAACTTTTGATGCAGGTAAGTATGGTCGTGGAATGATCAATGAGTTCTTTGTATTTTTCCTTTGCTCTAGATATAAGGTAAATGAGCTCTATTGCTTGGGTTTACTGATGTCGGCTTTTACATTCTGTTGCTCAGTTCCTATGGCTATGGTGCTCTGTTGCTTGGGTTTACTGCTGTCGGTTTTGAGCTTGTGTAGCTCCTTGCCTTTGTGGGGTTTTGGTTGTTAGGTGGAGCTTGTGTAGCTCTTTGCATTTGGGTTTTGGTTGTCAGGTGGAGCTTGCGTAGCTCCTTGCCTTTGTTATTTGGAGCTTGTGTAGCTCCTTGCCTTTGGGAATGTCTTGTTTTGTTTGGAGCTTGTGTAGCTCATTGCATTTGGGTTTGTTGCTGTGTTGTTTTGAGCTTGTGTAGCTCCTTGCCTTTGTGGGGTTTTGGTTGTCAGGTGGAGCTTGCGTAGCTCCTTGCCTTTGGGTTTGTTGCTATTTTTTTTGAGCTTGTGTAGCTCCTTGGCTTTGTGGCTTTGTGGGGGTTTGGCTGTTATTTGGAGCTTGTGTTGCTCATTGCCCTTGGGTTTGTTGCTGTTTTGTTATTGAGCTTGTGTAGCTCCTTGCATTTGGGAATCTTGAGTTTTGTTTGGAGCTTGTGTAGCTCATTGCATTTGGGTTTGTTGCTGTGTTGTTCCTGTGCTTTGGTTTTTTTGCAGTCGATTATGTAGCTCATTCGTGAGCTTGTGTTGCCTCGAACGGTGGGTTTTGTTGCTGTCTTGTGTAGCTCCTTAGATTTGGGTTTTTTGCTGTCGGGTGGAGCTACACTTGCTCCTTTGTAGTTGGGTTTTTTTTGCTGTCTTGTGTAGCTCCTTGACTTTGGGTTTTTTGCTGATATAAGCGGAGCTTGTGATGCTCCTTTGCTTTGGCTATATTGCTGTCGGTTTTGAAACTCATTCACGAGCTTGTGATGTAGTCGGTTTGGTTTGGTTTTGTTGGCTTCGGTTGATAAATTGCTATATGCTGTCGGTCATGAGCTTGTGTAGATCCTTGGCTTTGGGTTTTTTTGCTATCAGGTTTGAATCTCTTTCATGAGTTTTGTGTAGCTCCTTTGCACTGTCTATGTTGCTTTGACTATGGTTTTTTTGTTGTCGACTAGTGGCTGGAGGTTGTGATGCTCCATAGTTGATATTTGGCAATGATGATGATTAGCGTTTACTGAGAATGCAATCTAACTTACAGTGTTTATTATATTCAGATGAGGCAAAAAGTGATGAGATTGCAGCCTACATTGAATTGACAATGTCTAGGCGAGGCAATCCATCCTTAGAATGCAATCTTTAATAAACCTGTAAGTTATAGATGGGGCATTCAATTGTGACAAGTTGATCTATTCCTGAGCCATACAATATCAACTAGAATTTATACTCAATTCCAATAATAGTTTTCATTACAACATCAATAGTTTTTGCAAGTACAAGTACATTACATGCAATTTATAATAATTAAAATAATACAAAAAAATTGCTGAAATTTTTCAAGCTAATAGTTGATTTTCGACAAGTCTTAATTCTTTCTTCATCCTCTTTGATTGCAAAAAATATTTATATCTGTACCTATTTTCTTTGACATATTGGCTTCATTGGTTGCTTATTTCTCCTTTTTCATCAGCCCATTCGAAAAAATTGTATTCTTTATTTGGGAATTTTACACACCCCCAATAACATCTTCCCTTATTTTTACCATTCTTGCACACTTTCATTGGTGTTCGGAGATTGCAGTCGTAATAAACTTTATAATTTTGGGAGCATTCTTCTAATATCATATTGATGTCGGGGAGGCAAATTGCAAACAATGAGAATTTA
>BQKN01000068.1:934794-977734 GCA_022839385.1 Asparagus kiusianus | reverse complement strand
CTTGGAGGGAGCTTCTGAGCTTGTCCTTTCTTCGAGAGTCCCGGACAGTCGAGAAGCCATTGCATCCATGGAAGGGGCAGAAGTTGAGGGAGATTCAGAGATTGTTCCTCCTTCAAGAATTTCGGAAGGTTGCGAAGCCATTGTTTCGCTCCTTTTGATCTCTTTCTTGCACTGTTTCTTGGAAAATGGTTAGTTGCTCTTGATTGAAGCCTTTGAAAGGAGAGTGGAGGTGTTTTCTTTCTTGCAAGGAGAGGGTAAGAGGAGAGAGGGAGAGAGAGAGAGAGAGAGAGAGAGAACGTTGAGATCTCTGGTTAGGTTTTATAGAGTGATCCTGACTCTTATTTAAGACTGCGGAGAGAGGGAGGGAGGTTGAGCTTGAGTGAGGGTCTTATCAAGTACCATGTTATTTCCATAAATACAAAGTATAAATATATGAATTTAATGTAGCTAGTTTTTGTTGCGCGCAGCGGAAATTTCGGCAGCACTTCGGCAGCACAACAAGAGAGTCAGGTCGCAATAAGAATTCTTGCTTCTCAAAGGAAACAAGAATCTGAAGCCTAATATCCTATCAAAGTAGGATATTAGCTCTTCCTCTCGTCAGCTCTAGGACTGCGCGTCGAGGGAACCTAAAAAGCTATTACAAATCACACAAAAGCAGTACAACTAATTTTTACGTGGTTCGGAAAATTGCCTACGTCCACGGGGCAAGGAGGGGGGAGATCTACTAATAGAGAGAGAGATTACAACTAGGGTTTACAATCACTCACAAACTAAACCCTCAAACAAACTCTCAAATCCCTCACAAATACCTCTCAAAGAGATGCACAAAACCCTAAAAGAGACTACACAAAATCTCCTCAACTGCAGCCACAAGAAAAGAAGAAAACCAAAAAAAAACTTGCAATGTTTCCTCCTGTACTACAGCCGCCAAAAACCACCCAAAACAATCTCCTGCGCACCAAAAGCACCCAGCCTCCTACGCTCCCGAGAAAAAACCTAATAAACTATTGCTTATATAGGGAGCAGAGAGAAAACGCGTGAACGACTCAAAAAACCGCTGCACTTGTGTTATTCGTGGGCCTGGGCCTTATCAGGTCCGGTTCACAATTCTCCACCTCGGTGAAGTTTTCTTTCAAAACTGAGCCGACACCAAAGCATCCAAATGTCCCACTTGTTGTGACCAGTACGAACTCAATCCACAACAAGTCGAGAACCCGAACGAGAGTCCAAACAATCTCACCCCCATCAACTAATCCAAACCGGCTGTATCTGAAAGATTGCCTACGTATCCTCTTGCCCAAGGAATCAAGCCGCCCGTAGTTCATCCAAATGGCCGTCAACGGCCTCAACAATCACGAATATGCAACAAGTTTCGACAATGATCAAACTTGTTGTTCGGAACCACCTTTGTGAGCATATCCGCTGGATTATCCTTCGTGTGTACCTTCACAATTTCCACATCGCCATCTTCAAGAACATCCCGAACGAAGTGATAACGAACGTCAATGTGTTTCGTTCTCGCATGAAAAACCTGATTCTTCGCCAAATAGATAGCACTCGTGCTATCACAATGAATAGTGACGGACTTCTGCGATATACCAAGTTCCTCCAAAAGTCCTCGAAGCCAAATAGCCTCCTTCACAGCCTCCGTAATCGCCATATACTCTGCCTCCATCGTAGACAAAACCACCATCGACTGTAAGGTGCATCTCCAACACACCGGCGCACGGGTCAAAGTAAAGTCATACCCCGTTGTAGACCGGCGCTTATCCAAATCCCCGGCATAATCCGAATCAACATAACCAATGCATAGTTGCCCATCTGTAGTGTCCCGCTCATAAACCAAACCAACATTGAGCGTACCTCGATTGTACCTCAAAATCCATTTCACAGCGTCCCAATGACCCACTCCTGGATCATGCATGTATCTCGATACCATGCTTACTGCCTGTGACAAATCTGGTCTCGTACATACCATTGCGTACATCAAGCTCCCAACCGCGCTCGCATATGGAGTCTTCGACATCAACTCACGATCTTCAACTGACTTCGGTGAAAGACCAGCTGAAAGCTTCAAATGGGCTCCCAAAGGTACACCAACTGGCTTCGTATCCATGCTAACATGGAATCGCTGTAGAACCTTCTTCAAATAAGCCACTTATGTCAAACAAATTCTACCCTTCTTCATGTCTCTGCCGATCTCCATCCCTAGAATGCGCTTCGCCTCGTCCAAGTCCTTCATCTCAAACTCATTTGATAGTTGAACTTTCAACTCATCTATAGCCGACCTGGAACTAGAGGCAACCAACATGTCATCGACATAGAGCAACAAATAAATGTACGCACCTCCTTTCAACTTGCGAAAATATACGCAAGGATCAAACTGGCTCCGAGTGTACGAATGACCAAGCATAAAACCATCAAATCGCCTATACCACTGTCGAGGAGACTGTTTCAAACCGTATAGCGATTTCTTCAATCTGCAAACTAATTTTTCCTTCATTGCAGCTCGGAATCCCAATGGCTGAGTCATATATATTTCTTCATCAAGATCACCATGAAGAAATACCGTCTTCACATCCAACTAATCTAACTCCAAACCATACTGTGCCACCAAAGCTAGCAGAATCCGAATCGAAGAGTGCTTCACCACCGGAGAGAAAACCTCATTATAATCTATTCCTTCCTCCTGTGCATAGCCCTTCGCAACCAACCTAGCTTTGAATCTCAATGGAGTGCCCTCAATGCCCTCCTTCTTTGTGTATACCCACTTGCAACCAATTGCCTTCCGCCCCTTTGGAAGCTCAACCAGCTCCAATGTATCGTTCTTATGAAGAGATTCTATCTCCTCCTGCATAGCCACCTGCCACGAATCAGCCTCCGAACTCTGCTCGGCCTCTCTGAATGTAGTAGGCATCATCTCATCGATACTCTCCACCGGAAGTGCATACGCATCTGTGTCGGCATACCGTGCTGGCATCTGTATGTTTCTCCTCTGTCTCCGAACCGCAATAGAATCCTGAACCTGAGCCGTCGATTCCTGATTCTGTACATTTGTACTCGTATCCTCCGTGTCACCATCGTGCTCGCCTGGCGTCACCTCAGTCGGCACCTGCATGGATACTGTACCATCTGGACAATGTGGAGCTGCATCGATCTCCACCACCTGTGATATCTCCTCCGTCGGGTCGCTCTCCATCTGATGAGAGCTGAGAAGCTTCAAGATAGAAGCCTCATCGAATGTGACGTCCCTACTCAGCATAATCTTCTTATCAACTGGATCCCAAAGCTTGTATCCCTTGACACCACGCTTGAATCCTACAATATGGCCTTCCTAGCTCGAGGTTCCAATTTATCAGTTCTGACATGATAATATGCAGGGCACCCAAATACCTTGAGCTGGTCATAATCGTGTGCTGGCTTTCCCGACCATTTCTCCATAGGGGTCTTCCCCTCAATCGCAGATGAAGGCAGCCTATTAATGAGGTGGCTCGCATATGTAAGTGCCTCAGCCCAAAAGATCTTCTCCAAACCACTCTGCGACAATAAGCATCGGATCTTCTCCAGTAAAGACCGATTCAATCTCTCTGCCACCCCATTTTTCTGCGGTGTATGACTAACCGTGAAGTATCTCTCTATGCCCTCGTCTCGACATAGCTGCTGAAAGGGGTCAGAAGTATACTCACCACCGTTGTCGGATCGCAACGTCTTAATCTTTCTCCCAGTCTGCAGTTCCAATCTCTTTTTCCACTCCATAAACAAATCTAGAACTTCACTCTTCTTCGTCATGGTGTACACCCAACAACGCCTAGAATAGTCATCTACAAAAGTGACGAATCAATGTCGACCACCAAGTGATGCAGTCTTGGTGGGACCCCAAACGTCTGTGTGCACGTAGTCCAGGATGTCCCTCGTCTGATGAATGGCAGTCCCGAACTTTACCTTCGTCTTCTTGCCAAGAACACAATGCTCACAGAACTCAATCTTCCCACTCTTGGCTCCCTTTAATAGCCCCTGCTTGCACAATGCCTGCAGTGAATTTTCACATGTGTGCCCCAACCTATAGTGCCAAAGTCTGCTCATGTCCGCTTCTGTAATAGCCGAAGCAACCTGGCCAATCTCGGTGCTTCCCTTCAGATAATACAAATTTCGATTGCGGACTCGCCTCATCACCACCAATGATCCCTTAGTAACCTTCGCTACAGCGTTTTCGAAAGTCACCTTGAATCCCTTTGCCTCCAAAGCTCCAACCGAGATAAGATTTTTCTTCAATTGGGGAACAAATCTCACCTCCTTCAACTCACGGACTACTCCATCGTGCATCCTAATCCGCACGGTACCTATCCCACACACGCCACAGGATTGATCATTTCCCATGACAACAACACCCCCGTCAACTTTCTCAAAAGATGCAAACCAGTCTCGCCTAGGGGTCACATGAAAGGTAGCGCCGGAATCAACCATCCAATCTGATGCATCCATATGGTTCACCTTCGGAGTAATCAGTAGAGAAAAGCACGAATCATCGGAATCATCGCCTTTAGCAACGTTCACCTCATTGGCCTTCGGGCCCTTTTTCTTGCCATTCTTTTTCTCCTTGAGCTTCGGGCAGTCTCTCTTCCAATGTCCCTGCTCCTTGCAGAATGCACATTGGTTCTTTGCTAATTGGTGACGGCCTCTAGACTTTGACCTCCCTCTATTACCACCTTTCGGATATGGGCTTCTACCTCTCGTCGACAAGGCCTCGCTGAAGTGCTAGCATGGGAAGTCTCCTTGTCCTTCCTCCTCAAATCATAATTTGTCAAAGCGTTAGTCACTTCACTATAGCTGATAGAAGATCTCCCGTTCAACAAAGTGAGCACGAAGGTATCATACTCCTCATCCGGTAAGGAGCCCAACAAAATAATCGCCTTGTACTCATCCGATATCTTCTCATCAACATTCGCCAAGTCCGACAACAACTTAGTGTAGTTGTTCACATGAGCCGCTAGCGAGGTGCCTCTAGACATCTGAAATCTGAAGAGTCTTCGCAGCAAGTGCAACCTGTTCTCAACACTCTTTGTGAGATACTTGTTGTTGAGAATTTCCCACATCTTCATTGCAGACGTCACCCCAATCATATCATATTTCAGTTCCTGTTCCAAACAGGACCTGATCACCCCACACGCGTTCCTATTCATCTTCTCCCATATCGCCTCTTCATATTTAGGTGGCCTCTCGTGGACCATGATGGTCTCTTCCAAATTCTGAGCATTGAGCGCATCCTGTACGTCGCTCATCCACAAACCAAAGTTGATTTTTCCGTCATATTTCACCACACTAATTTTGGTGTTCTGAAAACCAACTTGTATTGTACTCGCCATTGATTTGCTGTTTTCACCTTCTTCTCCCATTGCGAACTAACTCTAAATTGTAGAGAAAGAACAAATTTGATAGAAATTAGGAACCACCCAACTGAACCCTAGACCGGATTCCAAATAGATCTCCTATCCACACGAGGAAAGCGAAATCTCCAACGGCAACTCCTAATGCTATCTCCACCGAAGCCTAGAACTCCAAGAAACAAGCTTCACACAAAATCTTCCTCCACCAAACTCCAAAACCCTAGATCTGAAACCTAGGCTCTGATACCACTTGTTGCGCGCAGCGAAAATTTCGGCAGCACTTCGGCAGCACAACAAGAGAGTCAGGTCGCAATAAGAATTCTTGCTTCTCAAAGGAAACAAGAATCTGAAGCCTAATATCCTATCAAAGTAGGATATTAGCTCTTCCTCTCGTCAGCTCTAAGACTGCGCGTCGAAGGAACCTAAAAAGCTATTACAAATCACACAAAAGCAGTACAACCAATTTTTACGTGGTTCGGCAAATTACCTACGTCCACGGGGCAAGGAGGGGGGAGATCTACTAATAGAGGGAGAGATTACAACTAGGGTTTACAATCACTCACAATCTAAACCCTCAAACAAACTCTCAAATCCCTCACAAATACCTCTCAAAGAGATGCACAAAACCCTAAAAGAGACTACACAAAATCTCCTCAACTGCAGCCACAAGAAAAGAAGAAAACCAAAAAAAAACTTGCAATGTTTCCTCCTATACTGCAGCCGCCAAAAACCACCCAAAACAATATCCTGCGCACCAAAAGCACCCAGCCTCCTACGCTCCCGAGAAAAAACCTAATAAACTATTGCTTATATAGGGAGCAGAGAGAAAACGCGTGAACGACTCAAAAAACCGCTGCACTTGTGTTATTCGTGGGCCTGGGCCTTATCAGGTCCGGTTCACAGTTTTTCAATTACAAAAATGAAAAAAAAAAAATAAACTAGTGAACACATCTAAACAAAATATGATTAAATTTCTGTTAGGTAAGCATATCCTTTTCTTCAGGAAAAAGGAAAAATTAGTATTACGTTTTTTGCTTGTATTGACATGTTTGAAGATACCAGTTATAATACCCTTCATCTTAATAAAAGATTATAACATTTTAGCTTATTCTAGATAGTTTATGTTAAAACTCTTGTTATTTTCTATTTGCTAAATTGTGATTACTTAAATTACTTTATGTGCTGATTATTTTCTTTTTCTGTGTGACAAGTTAAGCGAAGGGGGGATTAAACCGCGGAACACAGTTGAGCAGTTGAGGGATAAATTTCTTTTTTCTTTAGGCCGGAAGAGGAAACTTTAGCATCATGTGTTTTTTCTTGTCCTATAAATATATGGGTAAATTGACATGTTTGAAGATACAATTATAATATTACCCTTCATCTTAAAAGGTTATATTATTTTTAGCCTGTATAGATAGTTATATCATTTGAACATTCTGAGGTGACTTTCTCATGTTAAAATTAGTGAATTACACCTTTGACCATTTTTAATATATGTTTCATGATCAATTTAAATCAATACAATCAAAATACAAAATTATTACCTAGTTAACTATTTTTTTAAGTAAGAATTGGCGTATTACATGCTAGACTTGATATGCAACTTTGGGAGTTTTTAAGTGAAAAATCTTCAAAGAGCTCGTAAGAAGTTAGGAGAGGTTGTGTACGAACCCCTCAAAGTTCTCTGTTGAAGCAACCGCGAAGAAATTGGCGAAGAACAGGTTTTAGAAGCGCAGGAATCAGTTTTGGGAGCTGCGCAGTCGACCGCGGCATAAGGTCGGTCGACTGCGAACGTGCGCAGGCTCATGAATGAGCCTGGACTTGGCTTTGTTTACCGCCGCGGTCGACCGCGAGACCCTGTAATGGTTTTTGGGCTCTGTCGTTGTCGCGGTCGACCGCCAGACCCTGTAAGTGAATATCAGGTTCTGTCGTTTGGCGCGGTCGACCTTGGTGGTCGACCGCGTATCGGGTCAGGCCCATGTTGAGTTTCCTGTTCTGAATTGGATTTTGGTGTTTGTATAAATACCAATATACATTCTAGGGTTTCTTAAGGCTAGAGTTTGGGATATTCGGAGCACATAAAAAATGTATTTTCTGAGCTATTTGTTTAGGGTTTATTTGGAGAGATTAAGAGCTTTGTGGTGAGATTAGTTTGTTCATTCGAGTGATTTGTAATCTCAATTTGTACTCTTATTCTCTATTAGTGAAAACCTCATCCCCTTCTTGCCTAGTGGACGTAGGCAATTGCCAAACCATGATAAAATTGGTGTTTTGTGTTTGTGCATTGATTGGTTGGTTTTGCCTTCTCGAACGGCGTTTGGTTTGGTTCCTCGACTCGGAGCCGAACAAGTGGTATCAGAGCTCGGGCTACGCTTGGGCTATTTGGAGGATTAGATCGATTTGGAAGCTCGTTTAGGGTTTCAGTTGGTGATAAAAGTGAGATCTTTTTGATAAAGGCTCTATCTTTTTCAAGTTTTGATCTATTTCTTCTTCGTTTCTGCAATTGTTTGTTGGTGTGTTGAGGATTATGGCCGGGAAAGAAGGTGTTGAGGGTGGCTCTTCAGGCGTGAAGATTGTCCAAAGTTTGAATATCCACTCGATGAAGATTGACGTGGAGAAGTTCAATGATACTAACAATTTTGGACTTTGGCGTTGCGAAGTCTTGGATGCGCTCAATGCGCAGAATTTGGAAGATACGTTGAAGTTGGATGGGAAAACGGACGACATTGATGAGAAGGTTTGGAAAGAAGATGAATCGTACAGCGTGTGGTGTGATTAGGTCTTGTCTCACTCAAGATCTAAAATATGATGTGATGAATGAGACTTCAGCGAAGAAGATTTGGGAGGTCCTAGAGAGCAAGTATTTAACGAAGAGCGTCGAAAATAGATTGCATTTGAAGAGGAGGCTTTATCGCTTCTAATTGAAGAAGGGGACATCTATTGGTGATCACATGAACCACTACACGAAGCTTCTTACAGATTTGGCGAATGTAGATGTTATGGTTGAAGATGAGGACAATGCGTTGTTGTTATTGAGTTTCTTACCCGACGAGGAATATGAGATCTTTGTTCTTACTCTTATTAATGGGAAGGCATCTCTTTCATATAGTGAGGTCACCGCTGTACTTATGAACTATCAACTTGGAAAGAAGGACAAGGAGACTTCTAAGGAGCTGGTAGCGGGGGCATTGGTTACAAGAGCTAAGAGTCCAAACCAAGGTAGAAGGTCGTAGTCTAGGGGGCACATCTTGGAGTTCGTAGGAATTAGTGTGCCTTTTGTAGAGAAGATAGACATTGAAAAGCTGAATACCCAAAATTGAATGAATAAGCTAGGAAGAATAAGGGGAAAGCTATTGAAGCTTCAGAGGTGAATGTTGCAAATGCTAGTGGTGATATCTCAGATTTAGATTCTTTAGGATATTCGTTCCCAGCACTTCCGTCAGTTTGTGTTGACGACTCTACTGAGTTGATGTTGGATTCGGGTGTCTCATACCATATTTGCCATAGGAGGGATTGGTTCTCTAGCTTTTAGGAGTTGAAAAGAGGAGATGTTGTGCTCATGGGAAATGATCACAAATGTCCTATTAGTGGTATCGATACCGTTCGTATGCGGATGAGTGATGGGGTGATTCGGGAGTTGGTTGAAGTAAGGTTCGTTCCATAATTGAAGAAGAACATTATTTCACTTGGAGTTTTGGAGGCAGCAGGCTGTAGGGTGACCTTAGCAGATGCACATTTGAAGGTCACATTTGGGTCCATGATTGTGATGAAGGGCGTCAGAAGGAGTAATTTATACTATTTTCTTGGGAGCACGGTGATTGATAGAGAGTTGACAACTTCATTGGATTTGGTTAGACTGTGGCGTTATTTAATGCTTGGGTACTTGATTGGTGATGTCGTGCATAGTTTGTTGAGGAGTGCGTTGACCTGCAGATGGAAGTCCTTTGAGCACATTGGGATGAGCAAGAAGACCGAGGTGGAGTTTGGCACTTCTATCCATCAATCGAGGGGTCTTTTAGGAGATGTTCAGTCAGGCATTTGGGGGCCTTCCAAGGAGGTATCATTGGGAGGTAATCGGTATTTGGTTTCTGTAGTTGGTGATTGTTCTAGGCATTATTGGGTCACGACCAGTTCCCGTTGGTGTAAAGTCCTAGAAGTTAACAACAATCGGAAGAAGTGTATTGGAAGAAAGGTAACCCATTGTTCTAGCTTTGGTAGGGGTCGTTTCTTGCATTTGTGCCAAGCTCATGGCAATTTGAGACACTTCATTGGTGTGGAAATATTAGGGCGACAAGATGAGATGATAGTTGTGATTGATAATTCCTTTCTGGAGGAGGATCGGTGTTGGTTGTCGAGCATTGGTTTTGGTTTTAGAGCTTCGACATATTTGGGTCATCTCAGTCATAGGTTGCCGACTGCTGTATTTGGAGTTATTGGATCTGGTGGAGCTACTTCAGATTTTGGTTGGCGTCGGATATTTGGTTATCCAGCATTTGGTCACATCGAGGATACGAAATTTGATCCGATTGCACGTTTGGGATTCAGAGGCTCGTTTGATTATCGTTTGGGAGATTCTGATTTTGTTCTGAGCAGGTATGTTACTTTTAACTCTCGGCAGGTAGAGAGTGTTGATCAGGTTGTTTGGATATCATAGCAGGTGGAGGGTGATGCTACTTCACGTTGGGTGGAGCCTACTCCACATACTCCAGATCATACTGTATCGTTTGGGATTCTAGCTGAGGTGACACATATTGGGGATCATTTGGATTTGGATGTAGATGATGAGTTAGTTTTGGATTCGATTGCAGCTGATGGACTTGATTTGGATACGGCCATTGGTTCACCTCAGATGGAGGTGTTTGATTTGTCTCAGTTTGGAGACATTGAGAGCACTATCAGTTGTAGATCATTTGGTGATATTGAGGAAGAGTTACAGACTTTTCTGTTTATTTGAGGGCCTTTGGAGGCCGTTTGGGTGAACTACGTGAAGGCTTGATTCCTTCGGCAAGAGGATACGTAGGCAGTCAGTTTTGATGCAGCCGATTTTGTGAGTAGATACCAACGTTTAGGTGAGTGTTCGCACTCCCGTTTGGGTCTCGACTTGTTGTGGATTGAGTCCATTATCCTGAATCATTTCACTTCGTACTGGACGCAACAAGTGAGGTATTTGGTTTGGTTGGTGTCGGCTCCGTTTTGGGAAAACGTTACCGAGGTGGAGAATTGAAGAAACTGCGAAGAAATTTGGCGAAGAACGGGTTTTGGAAGCGCAGGAGTCAGTTTGGAAGCTGCGCAGTCGACCGCGGCGCAAGGTCGGTCGATCGCGAAGGTGCACAAGCTCATGAATGAGCCTGGACTTGGCGCAGTCGATCGCCGCGGTCGACCACGAGACCCTGTAATGGTTTTTGGGCTCTGTCATTTGCCGCGGTCGACCGCCGCGGTCGACCGCCAGACCCTGTAAGTGAATATTAGGTTCTGTCGTTTGGCATGGTCCACCGTGGCTGTCGACCCATATCGGGTCAGGCCCATATTGAGTTTCCTATTTTGAATTGGATTTTGGTGTTTGTATAAATACCAATAGGGATTTTTTGCAAAATAGACATTGTTTGCTAAATAATTAGCAAAATAGACTATTTTGCTAAATAATTAGCAAAATAGACCTCTTTTTGGCCAACATGCCAAAAAGAGGTCGACTTTGAAAAACAACTCAGAAAATATACGGGACTACTAGTCCCGTATGTTTAGAGCCAACTTAATCACGGATTAGTGAACTCGGAAAATTTCTCAGAACATCAAGATGAACTCAGAAAACATACGGGACTAGTAGTCTCGTATGTTTTCTGAGTCACTAATCCGTGATTAAGTTGGCTCTAAACATACGGGACTACTAGTCCCTATAGGCATCTAAAAATGCCTATAGGTTCCCGTATACGACTCGAGATGAAGGGGAGATTACAAATGTCACTATCCAAGTCAAGAAGATTTGTCTGAGTGGCCCACGTATTCATCGGTCACCGCCAAGTGGCCCGTACGCTCGTCGGCCACCGGAACGACGAACCAAGCATCCCATGTGCTCACCGACCACCTCCAATTGGCTCACGCACTCATCAGCCGGTTCCAAGTGGCCCGTGCATTCGTCAGCCACCGGAACGGCAAACCAAGTGGCCTGCATACATGTTGGCCACCGTCAAGTGATCTGCACGTTCATGAAACATACGAAGCGAATCGAGCAAGCATACTAGTCAACGAAATGACAAAAATATGCGTAAACAACGCGACAAGACAAGAAAATCGAAAAAGCCGCTGGCGGCCGAGTCGTACCAAAACGGACTCAGCCAAGGCCAGTGGCTCGGCCAGGGCTGAGCCCCAGGCAGTGGCCCGCGCATCGATCTGATCCGGAAATGCATTTCGACGGTTTCGACGGGTCTTCATGAGATTTTCTTCTCTTCCAGAGGTTCTTAACTACCTCAATGTTATCTCTAAACATAGTTATACAGATGTTAACTGAAGTTAAGGAGGAATCCATAGTTCTTATCCAAAAGCCCCCCAATCGAAACCTATAAATACAAGCTCGGGGGCTCATTTCATCTGATCTGAAAATCAAGAGGATGAAGTACTACTGGACTGAGGAGTGGAGCACAAATTTCAGAGAGATCTTAGCGAAATTTTCTCCATAATCAAAGTGAGAGTTCAAGAGATCTGAGACTTGTTCTTCCTATTTCTCCGGATTTAGGCTTAGTCTTAATCTCGAGAAGAGTCGTGATCTCGCTTGGTCGAGATTACCGCTGCTGTCATTACTTTCTTCGTGAAGTAAAAACATTGATTATCTATCTTCTGCTCATCGGATCTGATCCATAGATGGTCCACGGATAAACCCTGGCACCGACAATGATCCCGCACAAGCAATAGGCGATAAACATCTATTGTGTGTAGTTTGAGAGAAAATTATAATTTTTTTATTTTAAAGTCTTATAAAAAGACTGTTTCTTTGAGTTTATTGTAAGCGTTCAAAGTTGTAATGGACTCATCAAAGAAATCAATTTTCCACCCAAACACGCTGGCGACCACAGTGGGAGCCGACAGCCTTTCTGCGAAGGCTGATGTGTCGTAACCTCAGATTCTCATCCCGGTTGAAGAAGAGGTCAAATTTGAGTTCGACCAGCAAAAGTACGAGGAGTACTTATCCTCCTCCTCCAGATTTGCCTCTCCTCGCAGGTGCAGGAAGGCCTACTCCAAGAAAGCTCACTGGACTTCGACTTCGAACGTCCAACAAGAAGATCTTCCCACCACTGTTGCACTTGTGGCTCACAACGCCCCGCCGGCATCCGCCGGCATCACGAGTCGCCGTGCGAGCACCCTTTGGTTGCGGAATTACCAAAGGGTGGGTTAAGAATAAGACGACTAAAACACAAGAACAATTCAGTTTGGCGAAGAAAAATACCTCCTCTAGATTATGAAGAGTCAATTATTACAAATCTCTCCCTCACAATCTCACTAGAATCGAGAACAACCTCTCAATCCTCTCTAAACCCTAATACAAAGATTAGAATCTCTCTCTAAGATTTTTTAGATTTTTCTGATTGGTTAGAAACCCTAAAACAATCCTTTATATAGGTGTATAAACGTGGATGATAATCTGGTAAATAACCAAGCCCAAAACCAACAGAAATTCGTGTGAACAGAAACCCAAACGAACCAGGAAACCTTCGATGAGTCGACTCATGAACAGTTATGAGTCGACTCATAACTGATGAGTCGACTGGTCAGAAACTTTTGCTAACAGGGCTTGAGTTCGTGAGTCGACTCAAAACTGCATATGAGTCGACTTATGACTGATGATCGACTCATAAACTGATGAGTCGACCGCGCAGAAACTTTTGACAAAACGGCTACGTTTTGTGAGTCAACTCATGTCAGGCATGAGTCGACTCAACCTGATGAGTCGACTCATGTACATGTATGAGTCGACTCACGAGCTAAAAACTGGATTATTCAAATCTGCTACTCGTCGTCTCGTTCCACGCCTCCACCTGCGTTCCACTGTACTGTTTTACACCCCTATTCTTATGCTATCATGAGAATCATCTATCCTCAAGCTCCCATGAGGATCACTAAGCTCCCGAAGAGAAGATACACCCGTATCATTGGCGCACCAACTTCATTAATTGGTCTCGTGACTCAAAGATCCGACAACCTTAAGATAAGATCCATACATGCAGATGAATCAGTTTTAACAGCTGGTCCTGTAGCCCTAACATTTGGGACCGTCACGCTCCAATACCTTAAGAGCTTAAACGGTATAGACCCAAGGTTAGCGTGTTGCAATGAAAGTCAACGTATGTTGATGCAAAACCCTAAGGTCAACGTCAGTCAACGCATAGCCCTAGGTCAATGCCGGTCAACGTGTTGCGATGGAAGTCAATGCCGGTCAACGCATGGCCTCCAATCAACTCTAAAGTTCAGATATGAATTTTCGATGAAGATAGTCAGTTCAAAGTCAACTCAATGATACAAGATAAGTTCAGAAACTTACACACTAACTTCGGTTCAAAACTTCAACAACGGTCAGATGATAAACGCAGCGTAGGAAGAACTTCATCTATTCAACAAAATACTGAACAAACTGAAGGCTGAAGAAGTTAAGAATTGAATCAATTCACAGGTCCCTCTACGAGATTGAGGAAATGGTCTATCTTATCCAAAGCATCCTAGACTTCTCTATAAAAGAATGAGTCTGAAATACTTTGGAGGGGGTATTTGTAGGCATCTTAAAATATCTATAGGTGTCCGCACACAGCTCGAGACAGAGAGAAGATGACGAATGTCGCTATCCAAGTCTAAGAGGATTATCTGACGCCGACTAGTGCATGAACCGGAATGGCAAACCAACAGTGTCTCGTGCGCTCACCGGCCACCTCCAATTGGTCGTCACACCTGTCGACAAGCCTACGTGCGTCAGTCAGCTTGCGCACGTCGGTCAACACGCACATGTCAATCAGCTAGCACACGTTAGTCAACACGCACGTCAGTCAACGCGCGCACGTCGGTCAACGCGCGAACGTCGGTCAACACGCGCACGTCAATCAGCTCGTGTACGTCGGTCAACTCGCGCACGTCAGTTAGCTACTGCGTGTCGGTTAACACGCGCACGTCAGTTAGCTCGTGCGTGTCGGTCAACACGCCCATGTCAATCAGCTCGTGCGCGTCGGTCAACACGCGCACGTCAATCAGCTCACGCGACAGTCAACACGCGCACATCAATCAACTCATGCGCGTCGATCAACATGTGCATGTCAATCAGCTCGCGCACGTCGGTCAACACACGCACATCAATAACCTCGCACACGTCGGTCAACACGCGCAAATCAATCAGCTCGCGCACGTTAGTCAACACGGGCACATCAATCAGCTCGTGCACGTCAGTCAACACGTCCACGTCAATCAACTCGTGCGTCGATCAACACGCGCACGTCAGTTAGCTCGTACGCGTCGGTCAATACACGCACGTTAATCAGCTCATGCGCGTCGGTCAACACGCGCACGTCTATCACCTCGCGCGCGTCGGTCAACACGCACACGTTGGTCAGCTCGTGTTCGTCAATCATTCTCAGCGAAGCGTACAAGTCAACGAAACACCGAAATGCAAAAAGAGAGAGAAAGACTCTCAACTCGCGCGCGCGCGGTCCACCATGAGGTGAACCGTGCCCGCGCGGTTCAACACGAGGTGAACCGCGGCCGCGCGGTTCACAAATAGCCGTTTTGCACAGGTTTGACCCTTTTTGACGGTTTTCGACGGGTTTCTTAAGATTTATCTATTCCAGGGGTTCCCAACTGACTTAATATCTTCCACAAACATGGCTAGGCTATTATTGACTGAAGATAAGGTCAAATCACTCATTTTTATCCGAAAACCCCCCAACCGAAGCCTATAAATACAGGCCTAGGGGCTCATTTCATAGGTACGGACATCAAGAGGGCGAAAAGCTGCTGAATTGGAGAGTGAAGCACGAACTTCAGAGGGTAAATCAGATCCCGACGAACTTCAGCATAAAGAGGAAGTCTTTCGAAGGATCTGAACATGTATTCCCCACCCATTCCTTAAGATTAGGCTTGGTCTTAATCTCAAGAACTTGGTCGATTTTAGTGCTTTAAACGAATACTTCCTTGGTAAAGTAGGAGCTCTATCAATTTTCTGACAACCGGATCCGATCCGTAGGCGGTCCACGGATATTAATGTTCCCCACACAGGCAAAGTTCCCACGCAAGCAGCGGGTGATAAATGTCCGTTGCGCTGTTTGACAAGAGTTGTAATCTTTATTTTCATTGTATAAAGGAGATCTTATAAAAAGATCGACCTTTTTCTTTTTATTTGAGTTTATTGTAACAACTGAAGTTGTAATAGATTCGATGATAATGAAAACATCGACTTTTGACCCAAACACTGAAGATGTGAGAAGTAGATAATCCTCCTGTATCCAGGATGATAGGGCAATGATTTGAGCAAGGGGAGTGGAAAGCGTACTGGACCAGGAGAAGGAATTGAGATTCAAATTCAGAAGATATGAGGAATCTGTCCAATTTGGCTAAGGATGGATTTGCTCT
Organism: Asparagus kiusianus; assembly: GCA_022839385.1. NCBI lineage: Eukaryota > Viridiplantae > Streptophyta > Magnoliopsida > Asparagales > Asparagaceae > Asparagus > Asparagus kiusianus. The sequence goes on along the minus strand of BQKN01000068.1, from coordinate 961,751 downwards.
CTGATTTAACCAAGTGAACTTTCTTCCACTCATAGGGATATCAGAGAGAAGAGAATCTATAAGATGTTTAAATTTGGTTATGTCTCTTATAGATCCAGTTCTGCCACTCCTCTCCTCAATACTCACAGTCATGTTGAAACCTCCAAAGACAACCTACGGCTTTGAAATAAAAGACCTAATTCTCGATAGTTCCTACCAACATACTTCTCTATCATCATTATCAAGAGGGGCATACACGGAGGTAGCTGCAAATGCCCAATTAGATTGTTTATGGATGAAATGGGCAGTGACACAAAAAATCCCTGAGCTGAAAGAAGAGAAGGATAAGGAAGTGTCTCTCCAGCCTAAAAGGATATCACCTCTAGATTCTGTGGCATCTAAGGAGATCCATGAAAAGTTGGCACCCAAACTTCTGATGGTACTAGGGGAGGGAGAATTTAGTTTTGATTCTTGTAGACCCACTAAGTCCAGATGAGCCAAATGAATACATTCTTTCACTATCCTTCTTTTAGTTGGGTTGTTTAACCCTCTGACATTCCAAGTTCCTATCTTCATAAGAAAAGAATGAAGACTACTTGCAACTAATTGAGACCACTTATGATCTGGGATTGGAGTCCCCTACTCTATCGGATGACTAGATGACCAAAAGAGCTTGGTGATCAATAGGCTCTAATATTCCATAGTTGGTGGCTATAACTTGCTGTAGGCGTCAAAAATTACCTATGGGCCCCCGCACGTGGCTCGAGACAAAGATAAGATGATGAATGTTACTATTCGAGTTACAGAAGCTTGATTGACGTCGATTAACGCTTGAAGTGAATCGACGAACTATGTGAAGCAACGGAGTTTCAGAATAACGAGGATACGAACTGATCGGGAGCCCCGCGTCGCTTACAAAAGGCGAAGCGCCCTAATTTACTCAACAATGATCCTATCATCGGAGCTTGTAGATCTCCTTGCCGTCTTTCCAACGCACTTTGAATCACTCAAATCCGAGTTCGGATGAAGAAGTTACGGCGGAAACGGACAAGCGCGCAAAACAAGCTATCTCAGCCTAAGCTAAGACACCCAAGGGTGTCTCGGCCAAGCTGAGACACCCAAGGGTGTATCGGCAGCCGAGACACCTAAGGGTGTCTCGGTGGCCGAGACACCCAAGGGTGTATTGGCGCTGAGACGCCCGAGGGTGTCCTGAGGCCTTAAAAAGTGGTTTTTTTTCGTTGTTATGCGGTTTTAACCGTTTGGATTCCCCGGAGCCTATAAATACAGCCCCAGGGCCCTCATTTTTTTGGGAGATTTAGATTTTTAGAGAGTTGGCGAAGCCCTGCTGGATTGAAGATTAAAAGTGCATGAATTTCAGAGAGGAGGAGGAGATTTCAACGGATTCTTCGTCATAAAGAAGAGGAGTTCGTCAGATCTGCAGCTCGGTTCGTCCCTTAAGATTACCCCGTTACAGTGATCTTAAGAAGAGTAATTATCTCGCTGTTGCCGAGATAAGCACTTCGGCTTCTTGATTCCTTCGTGAATCGACAAAGCTCCAGATCTGATCTGATCGTTTGGTGGTCCACGGATATCAATGTCCCTGTCACAGGCCAAGATCCCACGCAAGCAGAAGACCGATAAACGATCTCTGCGCTGTTTGGCGAGAGTTGTATTTTTCTTATTTTCATTGTGTAAGAAAGTCTTATAAAAGGCTAATTTTACTTTGAATCTGTAATCGATAAACGTGTAATAGATTCAGCAATGAAGATATCAACTTTCACCCCAAACAAGCTGGCGACCACAGTGGGAGCCAACAGCTTCGCTGCCGAAGCTGTCGTGCCGTAGCCGACGATCAAGATCCCGGTGTTCGAAGAGGTCGAATACGAATTCGACCAGCAGAAATTCGAGGAATATATTTCTTCCTCCTCCTCCTCCATATTTTCTTCTTACAAACGTAGGAAAACCACTGCCGCGAAGAACGTGACTTCAAATCCAAAGACCAGGGCTGATGATCTCAACCCGAATGTAGTGGAAGACCCCTCTCCGGCCTCTAAAGAAACTAGATCCAATGTTCGTGACAACTCCTCAAAAGTCAAGGAGTTGCCCGTTGAAAGAGCACCAGTGTTGACGAAGAGTACTCGTCAAAGGCGCCGTCAACATCTCGCGCGTCAATTTGCCAAGGCTTTGGAGCCTGTTAATGGGATCTGCTATGAAGCGGATCTGAAACTCAGAAGGCGTAAAGTGTTCTAGCAACAAGCTTTGGGAACCTCCTCCCAACCACCTACTAACGAATGGGTTCGTGTCAAACGAACCCGTTCAACTCTTGAGGAGCGTATCCATAAGCGCCGCGCACTGCTAGCGCAGACGATGATCCTTGTACGGAAGGCACAGGAGTTGCAAAAGGAAAAGGTGGCCAAAAAGCCACCAAAATCTAAGCAAGTTTGAATGCCAAAGGCCAAATCAGCGCCCAAGGCAAAAGCATCCGAGGCTGTTCTCCGGCCTTCGTCAACTCTAAATCCTGCTCTTGTTGCTCTCGCACCTCCGGTGAAGCCTTATGACAGCGTGGATTTCTCCAAACCTAGAATCCCTCTAAAAGATCGCCTCGATTCTCTACCCGAAGATCGAGGCAAAGCGCCTGTTAAGGAATGCTTGGGAACATTGAAGGAACCCCGAGTAAATATCCAGACTGGGGGTCGTACACGACCTCTTAACAAGTTGATTTCTACAATAGCCCGCTTGGGGGTGTGTGCAGAAAACCAGGAGCCTGTTAAGGTTTCACCCTCACAAATGTGTGATTCCAAACGTGTGACTCCTGCAGACGCCAACAAGGCGATGTTTACTCAGAGGAAAACACGTCAGACAGAAGAATGTGTTATACATGAGAATTCATGTAAACAGCCGATAGGTTGCTCTGACCGCAACGTCAATGAGTTGTACTATCGGGCTGGGGGTACGAATAAATATCGAAAGAAAAGTACCCGGGAAGCGGACTCTCACTGTCCGTGTATCAAAATTATCAGGACAGTATTATTAGCGTGTAGCTTCCTCAAGATCGCTCCACAAAGGGTCTCGGTATTTGAAAGGATCTCTACCAGAATGCCCAGGACAAGGCCAAGGCATTTCTATAGAAAAAGACCAGCTGCGCAAGATGACGAACTTCTAGAAGTCACAGTTAATATGGTTGATAAGGAGAAGTCAACACGATCAGTCCTCGTCAATTTTCGGACATATCCTAATGTATAACTCAGTTACGATCAGGAACCGTTAGACAAAGGGACTATCAGAGGATGAATCAAGGATTATCCTCGGATGATGAAGCGTCAGATGCCAACTCTGCAGTCGCTTCTGACAAAACGGTATCCAGCCTAGGTTAATCCCGCGAAGTGTTTATGATTAACACCGAGGAAGTGGCCAAAATGGTTGAGGAAGCCTTAGCCAAACAAAAAGAGAACTTCAAGTTCGAAATGGAAATGGCCATGATGCGAATGAGGGAAGAGCATGATCAACAAATTCGGGTCCTGTCCAATCAATTCGGTGAATCCAGCCATCGCAACCTTGCTAACCAAGCACATAACGATTCAGAGGTGGATGAACGTCTCAATGTTGAGAACCCTCCTTTTAACCAGAACACTAGGGGTGGTCCCACCGAAGACAACAATACTGGGGGTGGTCCCACCGAAGATGACAATAATGGGAGTGGCCCCGTTATTCCTCTCAGGAATCGTCCAAGATCTGATACAGACGAGGACGAGAAAATAAAGAACCTCGAGAGCAAAATCAACGCCGCTGATATCTGCTCAAGGGATAAAAAAGACAGTTATTCTGTCTCCCTACCTAAGAAAGTGGGATTCGATCCGTATCCGGCAAAGTTCAACTTGATCAACTTCACGCCGTTCGACGGGAAGGGCTCGCCCACTCAGCATCTGATCTACTTCAAGTCCCACTTGGGTATAATCTCCGACAATGAAGCCTTGATGGTTCGGTCATTCGTTGGCACCCTTCGCGGGCCTGCCTTCGATTGGTACCCTCGTCTCAAACCCAGAAGCATCAATAGTTGGGAGGACCTGGAGAGCATGTTCCTCGTTCATTTCTTCGATGATGACGCCGAAGTATCAATCAGGACACTCTTTGATGAGAAACAGAAAGACGGAGAGTCGGTGGATACCTTCATCAAACGTTTCTGTAATCAGGCAATAAACTGCAAAGATCCCATCACGGAGGAATTTGTCTTGCAGACTTGTCATAACAACTTGTCCATTAACATCTTGGACATTATGGGAGTAGAGCCATTCAATACCTGGAAAGAGTTGAAGGTGCGCGGAGAGCAGGCCGAACGCTTCCTCAGAAGGAGGAAGGTCGAAAGAAGCCAACCGATGGCTAACCCTCTGAATCCGAGTCTCATTTCCCATGATGAAGGGAAGGCACCTACAATAGTTGTTGACGTTAATCAGATGTCGCAACAGCAACCCCAAAGACAGCAGAAGACTTCGGATCCGAGGATCCAAAAAGAATACTCATTCAAGGACGAAGACGTTCTAGCCATCTTCAAGACCCTTCTCGAAAACAACAAGATCAAGCTGCCACCCATCACGAATCAGGAGGAAGCTGACAATACTATGGATCCGAAGTATTGCGTGTACCACAGGAGGATCCTTCATCCTACCAAGGCTTACTTTATTTTAAAGAATAGCATCCAGACCTTGGTTGAAACCGCGGTCATAATGCTAGGATAAGCCAAACGAGAACGGCATGACTCCGACAAGTATAAGAGTATAAACTGCTTCTCAATCCTCCGACCGGTATAAGAGGTTAAACTGTTTCCTGATACTCCAATAGGTATATGAGTCTAAACTGTTTCCTACCATTGACGGAAAGTTCCTGGAGAATTTTTATATGTAATATTCTTAAGGATAACCTGATCATGCAACCGAATGCAATGATAAACCCAGTTTCATGAAGAAGCTGGGGTGGATGATTCATGTAACGGGAAGTTCTCGGAAGAATACTATATGTAATTTTTGTAGTGATAACCCAATCATTACAGACAAAGTGATAAACACTAAACCCCCACTGTAATTTCCGAGCACTCTTTTGCTAAGACGAGATTCGATCATTTCGTTGGATCAATCTTCCCTCACAAAATTCTCATTGGTGTTTGACAACTCATAGTCTTCCACCACAAAATCCCCCACCGATCAGACTAATTGACGGTGGGACCACCAAAAGTCCTTTCGGTTGAATCTACTCAAACTCTCGTTATGTCTGTGCACTCAACACTCCTATTGTTAGAGTCTGAACATAATACTTAGTATTTTAATATCCTGATCATTGACAATTGTTAAACCCTATCGTGTTAAGTATTTATCACATAACACCAGGAACCCTTTCTGAGTAACTTGTACAAGTCAACACTCTCATTATGATTTATGCTCCTACTTCCACTGGTCAAACCTTCCTACAGTTAGGGCCACAACCAAAATCCCCTTTCGATTCCTCCAATGAACGAGAGGTCTACTTTCAAATCGAGTGATCAAACCTTCCTATAGTTAGGGTCACCTCAAACTCCCGCTTAGTCAAACCTTCCTACAGTTAGGGTAAAACCACAATTTACTTTCGATAAATGAGGGATTCACCTTTAGTTTGGTAATCAAACCTTCCGACAGTTAGGATTATCTGAATCTTTTGATTCTCGGAGTGGAGATCCCACTCCTAGTTTCACTCTTCAGATTCTCAAAGTAGAGATCCCACTTTGAGTTTCCTCTGTACTGGAGATAGAATATAAAATTCTTCCTCTTCGGTTTTGGGAGATAGAATATAACATTCTTCCTCTCCCATTTTGGGTTCGTCTTTACCCTAAGAAAAGACATCATCCTTCAACTCCAAAATCCGCGCTTCACATGCACAGGGAATTTTATCCCGAATCCTAAGTAGGGATTAGTCAATGCCTAACACGCGTTGCCAGTTTAGTCTTTTACCGATTGAAGAAGACACCAGAATTCCAACCTGGGGAATTTTATCCTGAATCCTAAGTAGAGATAAGTCAACGCCTAACACGCGTTGCCGGTTTAGTCTTTTTCCAATTGAAGAAGACACCAGAATTTCAATCTGGGGACTTTGATCCCGAAGCCTAAGAAGGGATAAGTTAGCGCCTAACACACGTTACCGGTTAGTCTTCGACCGTAAGAGAGATAAAAGCCCACATAGTCGACATTGTGATAGGTTGTTATTCATAACACCAAAATCCGTGCTTCACATGCACGGGGAATTTTATCCCGAATCCTAAGTAGGGATAAGTCAACGCCTAACACGCGTTGCCGGTTTAGTCTTTTACCGATTGAAGAAGACACCAGAATTCCAGTCTGGGGACTTTGATCCTGAAACCTAAGAAGGGATAAGTCAGCACCTAACACGCGTTGCCGGTTAGTCTTTGACCGTAAGAGAGACAAAAGCCCACATAGTCGATATTGTGGCAAGTTGTTATTCATAACACTAAAATCCGTGCTCCACACGCACGGGGAATTTTATCCCGAAGCCTAAGTAGGGATAAGCCAACACCTAATACGCATTGCCGGTTTAGTCTTTTACCGTTTGAAGAAGACATTAGAATCCGATTCTGGGGACTTTTATCCTGAATCCTAAGTAAGGATAAGTCAGCGCCTAACACGCGTTACCGGGTAGTCTATCCCCGTGACAAAGACAAAGTCTACGTATTCAATATCGTAGCATCAAGTCTAAGGGAGTTGATTCCTTTAGCACAACATCACATGCGGAACGGACTTAAAACAATCCGCATGTAAGCCCGATTCAACGGTAATCGGTAAAGGCACGTTAAATCCGTTGATGGCTGAGGATTGGCCAAAAAATCCTAAGTCTACATCTAACACACGTCGCCGAGTAGTCTATTTCCGTAAGAAAGACGAAGTCTACGTATTCAATATCGTAGCACTAAAGGAGTTAACTCTTTTAGCACAACGTTACATGCAGAATGGATTTAAACAATCTGCATGCTAGCCCGACTCAAACGGTAGTCGGTAAAGGCTCATCAAATTCGTTGATGGCTGAGGGTTTGCCAAAAATCCTATAGGTGTGAAAGTCATTGACGCACCAGCTTTATTAACTGGTCTCGTGACTCGAGCATCCAACAACTTCGGGATAAGATTCATATCTGCAGACGAATCAGCTTTAACAGTTGGTCCTGCAACCCCAACTGTTAAGACTGCTATGTTCCAATATATACGAGTATAAACTATGTTAACGTTAGGCAGTCTGAAACCCTAAGTCAACGCCAGTCAACGCGTTACGACCAAAAGTCAACGTCGGGCAATCTAAAACCCTAGGTCAACACCGGTCAATGCATAACCCTAGGTCAACGCCGGTCGAAGCGCCCCTCATGTCCTAGTTTACTCCACAATGATCCAATCATCAGAGCTTGTAGATCTCCTCGCCGTCTTTCCAACGCACTTTGAATCACTCAAATCCGAGTTCGGATGAAGAAGTTACGGCGAAAACGGACAAGCGCACAAAACAAGTTGTCTCAACCTAAGCTAAGACACCCAAGGGTGTCTCGGCGGCCGAGACACCCAAGGGTGTATCGGTGCTGAGACGCCCGAGGGTGTTCTGAGGCCCTAAAAAGTGGTTTTTTCATTGTTATGCGGTTTTAACCGCCTGGATTCCCCAGAGCCTATAAATACAGCCCCAATGTCCTCATTTTTTGGGAGATCTGGATTTTTAGAGAGTTAGCGAAGCCCTGCCAGATTAAAGATTAAAAGTGCACGAATTTCAGAGAGGAGGAGGAGATTTTAACGAATTCTTCGTCATAAAGAAGAGGAGTTCGTCAGATCTGCAGCCCAGTTCGTCCCTTAAGATTACCCCGTTGCGGTGATCTTAAGAAGAGTAATTATCTCGCTGTTGCCGAGATAAGCGCTTCGTCTTCTTAATTCCTTCACGAATCGACGAAGCTCCTGATCTGATCTGATCGTTTGGTGGTCCACGGATATCAACGTCCCCGTCACAGGCCAAGATCCCACACAAGCAGAAGACCGATAAACGATCTCTGTGCTGTTTGACGAGAGTTGTATTTTTTTTATTTTCATTATGTAAGAAAGTCTTATAAAAAGACTAATTTTTTTTTGAATTTGTAATCGATAAACGTGTAATAGATTCAGCAATGAAGATATCAACTTTCACCTCAAACACCTGCATCTCATCTAGACTAATGGGAGAGGAGAATTCACTAGAGGAATGAGATTAACCCTTTGATCCACCTGGAGGAAAGCTCCTTTTCATTATTGCCAGATATTTCATGTGCGGCAGAAGAGTGTTCCTTCTTTTGGAGGATTTCTTTTTAGAGGGTTTCTTGACATGTTCGTACCCTGGAGGAGGAACTGATGATGATACCACATCCAGTGAATCAGAAGAACTAGAAACGTTGACTAGTGGAGTCTGATTGCTGAAGGGCTCCGCTGCAGGATCTCCTGATTCCACATTGCGGAAGGTTGCTGATAACCTGATTCAAGATTCTTTGGTGATCTTGAGAGGGACCCCTTTAAAAACCACTTCCACCATTTCCATCGAAACCTCACCTCCCAGAACTTGCTGCTGCTGAACCAGGTTAGGCTCCAGTGGGACTGGAGGATCCTCCATTGGTTTTTTCCCTTTTGGGTCTACCTCTGGCTCCCCTGGATTAGCTGGCGATGAAGAACAAGGTGGGGCTGCTACCGATGATTTGTGAGCCTCGGACGACGTGTGGTGAAGACTAGCCGGCGTGATAGATGATGAATAGGGATGACCTTCTTGTCTGACATAAAGTTCAAAGATTTCTCTGCAAAGGCCTTGTTTGATCGAAAAGGGCTTACCCACTATACGGAGCTTAACATCTCCCTCCATAATGTGAGTATCATCAGTGGAGATGAATCTGAATTTGATGTCCCTAGGAATCTCACTAGGATCTCGCACTTGGATCATGACCTTACAATCTTTAGCATTAGACTTAAGCAAGACATCATCAGAGAAAGCAATGACTACTCCAACTTCATCAAGAAGCTTCATAAGAAAATCAGGATCCCACAGATGAAGGGGCAGTCCCAGGATTTCAACCCATATGTAGACTAATTTAAGGATAGAAACTAGTCCCTTGTCCTCTGACCAAGGAGAGAAGACTCCACCAAACGTCCTCATATCAAAACTCCTTTTCACAAGCCTTAGAGAGGATTTCCTCGTTTGGAATTCCAGAAAGAAGGAAGATGATGAGACACACCTGATCTTATAAGACCATCTGTCTACCTTAAGATGAAACTCCAGATTTTCTATAAGTTCCTTCATTGAGGGATTGCCCATGTGGAGATCGAAGAAACAGAAGGAGGAATATTCTTCCATATTAGAGATGATTGAGGGAGGAAGATCAATATTAGGTATGAAAAGAGTGGGTGGTTTGGGAGATTGGGGAATGATGCTGAGGGTAGAAGGGTTTCTCCTGTTAGGGCAGCACATCGAAGTGTGGCCTACCCTATTGCATGCAAAGCATTTGAAGTCTCCTAAAGAGCAGTTCTTGGCCATGTGAGAAATACTGCCACAGAGGAAACACCTCGATGGATTGGAGATAGCAGGGAGTAAAGAAGGTTTAACAAATTTTGATCTTTTCTTGTAAGAAACTTTGGTCCAACCTACTTCAGGGGTGGGGAGAATACCCTCAGCTGATGAAGAAGGCTTAAGAAGGGGGGGGGGGGGGGGGGGATGCTCTCAAAGGAAGAGAACGGCTTAGCAGGTGGATAGATAGTATTGGAGTTTTTGAAGAGGTTAGCGAAAGAAGAAAAGGGCTTTGGTAAGGAGGAGTTTGAGGGGATGGCCAGAGAGGAGCGGAAGCTGGAAAAAGGTTGAGGATCTTGAAGAGGTGGTTTAGGGATGGGCGAAGAAGCCAAGGAGGGAGGAGCTGAGGGCGGAGGAGCAGGGAAGAAAGGAGTGATAGAGATGTTACCGTTGTTGATAGTGACAATTCGCCGCCTGTTTGAGAGGATTGCTGTCTGAGAACGGGCGCCACCTTTTCGCATCACTAATCTCCTCTTTGCCTACTCCATTTCAAAATGAGTCTATATCTCTCTTTTTCTTTGATTTTACCGTTTTATGCCCCATGGTACTTAATATGAGGAATCTGCTATCAATTGAGTTGAGGCTGAACGAGAAATATATATATATATCCATCCTACAATTGTTATGCTCGTGCTTCCATGTACGGGTCTGGCTTTCTTTGTTTTTGTATATTTAATTTCTTTGCGCTCTAGAGTTTCTTTTCCGGTAGTTGTATTGAATTTTTTCTCTCGATTATTGATTCCTTTTTTTTGCTATATAATCCATTTTTTTAAATAGTGCATAGAAATGGCTTATAACTAGGGGTGTTAACGGAGCGGATACGGCTCGGATATGGTACTTACCATATCCATATCCGCTTACCCATCTCGGATACGGATACGGATACGGATATACGTCGGTAAGAAAAATTCATATCCATATCCGCTAAAATCGGATACGGTTACGGATATAGATGCAGATATATAAACGGATATGCATGCGGATACAAAAAGGATATGAGAAAACTAGATAGTATTCAGAAAAATATAGTCATGTGATACAAAAAGAGTTCGTTAATATGTTCATTATGATTGAAAAGCTAAGATTAGACATTTTGATCATCAAAATTAACCATAAATCCATAATCTAAGAATCGAAACTATCGTAAGAGTATTACCAATATGTATTCGGATTTTTTCGGATACGGATACAGATATTTCACTACAAAACCATATCCACAACCATATCCTATCGGTAATAGATTTGAGTAACCATATTCGTATCCTAACGGATACGGTTACGGATATTTCCTCGGATACGGATACGGTTTGGCACCCCTACTTATAACAATAATTTATAGTATAAAAATGAGCATGAAATTACCCTTTAAGTTCCCCCCATTGTATTCTGATCATAACATGGAAGAATAAAAGAGATTGTTCGAATTTGAAATTTTATGTCAGTTCACTGAGTAAACATGTGAATAGTTTTTATTTGCAAGTTCAAATATAGAGAGTACGTAGCATGTGCTAGATATTGAAGATGTATAGCTAATAGTAAGCCACAAATATATTTTTATGTATAGGCTTAATAGTTTGAATACCTTAATTTGCACATTGCAATCAGAAAAATCAATGCCAGAATGAATAGAATCTGAATAATCAATGTCAGAATGGTAGGATCTGAATATAGAGCAGTACGTGGAGATTTTTTTAATGATTAAAGATTTTCCTTCTTGTTCTTCCACTGCAGGTGTTTGCTTAACAAAATTATCACCTTATGAAGAACTTATGGTATAGTGCATTGATGAGATCACAACAAGACCATCATTTTCATTCATAGGATAATTTTTTAATTGATTAAATGGTGTCATTAAAAGTGAAATGAGGCGCATTTTCATGAAAGGTTACGTTAACATGAAGCACTTTACTATAACATTTATACCTCTTTTGATCACGAGGATGTCCTAAAAAGACACATTTTACAGATTTCGTATCAAATTCAGATACTCTATGTTGATAATCATGAACAAAATAAGTACATTACTAAAACACGAGGACCAAGAGGAAACATGGTTTTAAGGGGAAAATAAAATATAGAAATATGAATTTCTCCCCATAAAACTAAGCTTGGCATAATAAGATGGCAAGGAGTGAGAGCAACGTTATCCGAAAAACCATCTGGGGATATTCATATGAAGAAAATAGAATGTGTGACCTCCAGAGTATGTCTATTTTTTTCAAGACACCATTTTGCTGAGGTGCATATGAACATGAGATTGGTGCTTAGTGTTATGTCTCATGTTTATAAGCCTATTGTCTAATCTGGTTTTGATGATTAACAAACAATTCCTAACATCGTTTATCAAGTGTTCGTATTTGCTTGTTAAGTATTCTACACAAAGGTCCTCCCGTCAGAGGTTGGTTGGAATTGAACTTAACGATGACATCCTAATGGAGGTTGGCGGAAATTGGAATGAAACCTTTTACACATTCAAGTCAAAGATCCAATATCGCGCTTCATCCCTCTACCCAGATCAAGCATAACGAAGATCATTTGTCTGGGTATAGTATTTGTAGGTTAGATGTTTACTTATGTGGTGTACTTAGAGCTCAAATCATACACACACATTATTTCGATTTATCGTTTTTCATTGTTTTACACGTTATTTTGATTTATCCACAAAGATAAGTGTTAGTCATATAAATATGAAACTCATAGATATTTACACATTTGTTTCATATTTATTGTTTTTGGGAATATAATAGGTTTATGGATTAAAGACTTAATTATTCTATTCTATATTTCTTCTAAAGTCTATTAATCCATTAAAAAGAATCTCAAAACTTATTTGAGAAGATTCCATCAAAATCAAGCATTTCACATTTTCACATTTTTGACCTTTTTGCAAAACAGTTAGTTTTCACTCTTGGGAAATGATATTTTAGAAATCCATTTTCTAATGTGTTTATTTTCAGATATATAAATATTTTCCCAAGTTTTATTATTTTTGGAGTTGATTTACTATTTTAAATCAAATTTACAAAATCAACTCTTCAAGAAATTTCAGAAACTGGAAAATCTATTTTTCGGTCAGTGAGTTTTCACATATACGAAGTGATATTTCAGAAACTTCTTCTCTAACATGTTTATCTTCATGTGTATAAATGTTTTTCAAAGTTTTAATATTTTTAGAGTTGATTTACTATTTTAAATTAAATTTAGAAATTTAGCTTCTCAAAATTTCAGCAAACCTGTGTATCAGTTATAAGTCGACCGATTCTTAAAATCAGTCGACCAATCACCTCTTATTAGTCGATCGATATCATTTTTCAATCGACCGACCAAAGTAATTTTGCAATCTTTTATTTTTTAGACACATCAGTTGACCGATATGTTTCATAGTCGACCGAACGACTAGTTTTTGGCTAATTTCTTTTGAGAGGCTATGTATAGTCCTCATAGCTCATTTGTTTCATTAAGGAAGTTTAAAAAAGAGTTTTGACGGTTTATTTAAAGAGTTTTTAAGAAAAATTAAGTGTGTTTGTTTATGTGAAGAGAGTTTCACAAGAGAATGATTGCAACATCGTTCTTGAGAATTTCAACCTCAAATCTATACCTCTCTTATTTATTTTGGAGAAGTTTTGTAAACTTCATTCTTCTAGCTAATCTTATCATTTTTTGTTGGGGGCCGACACGCCCACTCACCGCGGAAGCAAATCACCTTGAGAGAAAGCTCTTGCTTTTGTTTTCACAAAACTCAAGTCAACCTCGATGTTCCTGTTTCGATATGAAACAAGAATAGAAGTGAATGTCTCAGCAAGGTGAGTTAAACACTCTTCTCGATATCAAATCAAGATCTGAATATCGAGGGAACAACGAAGCCCTTTGAGGACCAACACAAGAAATAGCCAATACACAGAAAACAGTAAAGAAGACACGAGATTTATGTGGTTCGACAAACTTGCTTACGTCCACGGAGGGGGAGAAGGGAGCCACTATGATGGAGAACACCAGCAACTTGCACAACCCACAAGCTCGTTCCAAATATGAGTCTTTGATTTTTACCCAAGAGAAGATGACCTCTTTCTTGTACAATATCTCCAACCACTCAAAATTTTTGCTTCTCAAAATCTCACATTTTAGATCTGAAAAAAATTCTCTCTTTTTCTTTGATGACAGCCCCCTTTTTCTCTTTACAAAACCCTAGGAACGAAGTTCCTATTTATATCAAGAAAACAGAGTCCAAAAAACCGATCTGGAAAGCCCAAGCCTGTTGTCTCTCTCGGCACGCGAGACACCCTGAGGTGTCTCATGTGAGGTGTCTCGACGCGCGAGACACCATGAGGTATCTTACGTGAGGTGTGTCGGCATGCGAGACGCCTTAGGGTGTCTCGCTCCCGTACCGCCACTGCTATTCATAATTCTCTACCTCGTACATCATTTGATAAACCTCAAATTTTGGACGAACACCAGAAGAACACCACGAACATCACAAGAGAGATCTAAAATACCAAACCTAGCTACACCATTATACCATGGTTGCATACGTACCCTCTGACTGGGACCAAGCTAATCGTAGTGCTGTATATTGTTCTATATATAGTCTCCACCTCACCCATTTCATTGCCCAAAGGGTTATGCCCTCTTAGGCAGATCAACACGGTCTGATTTGAAGCAAGTCCAAGCAATACTGAAACTTGCTACATGTCACCACCTTGGTCAACATGTCCGCGGGATTTCTTGTTTGTATGCACCTTCATGAGAGAAATACCACCTTCTTCTATGAAATCCCATACAAAATGATACCTGGCGTCAATATGCTTAGTACGAGCATGATGAACTTGATTCTTAGCCAAATGAATCATACTCTGACTATCACACCACAAGTTCACACAGTCCTGCTCAATCCCTGTAGGTATAAAAAATTGCTTATAGGTTCCCTCACGTAGCTTGAGACGAAGAGAAGGCGATAAACATCATTATCTAAGTCAAAGAGGATCATCTGATGCCAAAAGGAAGCAAAGGAAAGTGCGAGGTGAAGAAGTGCACAACGTGGAAGAAGCGGGTGAAAATACGAAGCGAGGAAGCAACAACGAGATTTAGAATGCATTATTCGAGAAGAATTGAAATTTTGACCATGATTCACTTCAAATTTGAAAAAATCTCAAAAGATAAAAGTTGTAGGTCTCTTCTCTATCTTTCCAACTCAACTTGAATCACTTCATTCTGAGGTCGAACAAGAGAATTAAAGCTAAAATATCAAAGATAGTACAAACTATCTCGGAAAATCAGAGTCACTTCGAAGTGACTCGCGCCCAGGTCAGCTCCCGATGTGTTTTCTAATAAGATTTGCTTCTAGAACTCCTTGGGATCATCCATAAACATGTGGGATTATCCTTAAACGTGTGAAAGTTGTTACACAATTAAAAACCCACCTAAAAACGGGTAATAACGGTTGTTCTTCGATCCTATCCACAAGCACGACATTCAAAATCTACAAATACACCCCTAGTACCCTCATAAACGGAGATATGAAGGGAGCCACGGATTTCAGAGGAGCTAGGATGAGGTTTTGACGAATTTGAGAGAGGCTAGCGAGATCTTGGTGAATTCATGTGCATAAAGAGTGGATTCGAGCCATTCGTTGAGATCAGACTTTGTTTTGATCACGAGAAGAGTAGTAATCTCACTTTGTTGAGATTATTTACTTCTGTTCTTATTTCCTTTGTGAATCAACGATCACCAAGCCTTCGTGCATCAACCGGATCTGATCCGCGACGGCTCACGAATAAACCCAACACAGGTAAAGATCTCACGTAATCAGCGGGTGATAAACGTCCTCTGCGTGTGTTTCTAGGAGATCTGATCTATTTGTTTTATTCGTGTAAATAAGTCTTATAAAAAAGTTCACTTTTTGAATCTGAAATTTTGATAAACGATTGTAATGGTTTCCATGAATAAAAAGATTTCTGACGCAAACAATCCCCAAATCATCTAGAAGACCCCACAACCATAATGCTTCCTTCACTCCCTCTGCCATGGCCATGTACTCAGCCTTTGTAGTAGAAATTATCACTGTAGCCTGTAACATCAATCGCCAATTAATTGGAGCACCATGTATTCTGAACACATAACCAGTAGTAGATCGGCGTTTGTCTAGATCGCCCGCATAATCTGAGTCTACAAACCCATCAATCTAACATGTATCTCCACCAAAGCTTAGACCCATATTTGTAGTACCATTCAAGTACCTCAGGATCCATTTTATTACTTCCTAATGTGCCTTTATCGGATTCGTCATAAACCTACTGACAACACTGACCGTCTGTGAAATATCTAGACGTGTATACACCATTGCGTACATCAAACTGCCAACTACACTAGCATAAGGTACACGCTCCATATGTGCCTTTTCTTCTGCTGTAGTGGGAGATTGTTTACCTGAGAGCCTGAAGTGTAGGGCCAATGGAGTCACCACTGAATTAGCACTTTGCATCACAAACCTTGTGATAACCCGCACAATATAGCCCTTCTGACTCAAGAACAATCGCCGAATTTGTTTTCTTTGAAAGTTGCCTTTATTATTGATTTCATTATAACTTTAGTCATTTACAACCAATTCAAATAACAAAAGTAAAAAAAATTACAACTCTCTTAAAAATAAACACAAGATTCATTTATCGTCTCTTGCTTGCGTAGGTTCTTGGCCGGTGAAGGGGACGTCAATATCCGTGGACCACCAGACGATCAGATCAGATCCGAAGCTTCATTGATTCGCAAAGGAATCAAGAAGCCGAAGCACTTATCTCGGTAACAGCGAGATAATTGCTCTTCTTAAAATCACCGCAATAGGGTAATCTTAAGTGACGAACACGAGAACTGCAGATCTAACGAACTCTTCTTTCCTGCGCTGAAGAACTCGATCAATCTCCTCCTCTGTTCTAAAATTCATGCACCTTCAGTCTTCAGTCCGGCAGGGCTTCACCAACGCTCGAGAATTCCAGGTCCGAAAAAATGAATGCTCTGAGGTTGTATTTATAGGCTTAGGGATCCCTGTTTAGGATAAGAACGACTGATTCCCTCTTATCCTCGGTTGTAACTACTTAACCATGTTTATGGATGATATTCTATCAGTTGAAACAAATCTAGATGGTTAATGATCGGAAAATAGCTTTAATCTGCCAAAATTTAGTTTTTTGGGTCTGCGGACACCCGTGGGTGTCTCAGCCAAGTTTGGGTCGAGACACCTCTTGGTGTCTCGACTAAGACTTGGACGAGACACCCATGGGTGTCTTGGCCAAGCCTTGGCCGAGACACCTCTTGGTGTCTTGGCCAAGTCTTGGTTGAGACACCACTTGGTGTCTCGGCCAAGTTTGGCCTGAACTTTGATTCGCGCGTTCTGTCCGTTTTTGCCGTATCTTCATCGTTTGAACTCGGAATCAAGCGATTCAAGATGCATCAGAAAGCCGTCAAGAAGATCTACAATATTACATGGTTGAATAATCTATGGAGTGGATGGAACATGGAAGGTATTTCATCTTTTGTAAGTGATGTGGAGCTCCCAATCAGTTCGTTTCCTTATTGTTCTGTAGTTCTGTTGCTTCACATAGTTCGTCGACTCACTTTGTGCATTTGTCATTTTCAAATGAGTTTCTGTGACTCAAATAGCGACATTCATCATCTTTTTTCTATCTCGAGCCATGTGCGGGGACCTATAGGCAATTTTTGATGCCTACAGATACCCCCTTCAAAGTGTTTCAGTCTCGTTTCTTTTATAGATGAGCCTAAAATACTTTGGATATGATCGGTCCAATCTTTAGTCGGTGTAAAAGGAACTATAGTTAGCTTTGATTCTTGACTCCTTCGATTTTCAGTCTATTCGATATTTTGACGAATAGTTAAAGTTCTCCTGGAGCTGTGTTTATCGTCTGGCCGTCGTCGAAGTCTTGAATCAAAACTGGTGAGTTGATTTTAGCTCGTGTCATCAAGTTGACTTAGAACTGACTATCTCCGTCATAACGTACTGACTGGTGTTGACTTTAAGGTTTTAGATTACCCGACGTTGACTTTTCATCGCAACGCGTTGACTGCCGTTGACCTAGGGTTATGCGTTGACCGACATTAACCTAGGGTTTCAAATCACCCGGCGTTGACTTTTTCATAGCAACGTGTTGACTAGCGTTGACCTAGGGTTACGCGTTGATCGGTGTTAACCTATGGATTTAGATCGCCCGGCGTTGACTTTTTCATCATAACGCGTTGACTGGCGTTGACCTAGGGTTACGCGTTGACCGATGTTAATCTAGGGTTACGCGTCGACCGGTGTTAACCTAGGGTTTCGAATCACCCGACGTTGACTTTTCATCGTAACGCGTTGACTGGCGTTGGCCTAGGGTTATGCGTTGATCGGTGTTAACCTAGGGTTTCAAATCGTCCGGCGTTGACTTTTTTATCGCAACGCGTTGACTGGCGTTGACCTAGGGTTACTCGTTGACTGGCGTTAACCTAGGGTTTCAGATCGCTTGGCGTTGACTTTTTTATCGCAACACGTTGACTGGTGTTAAACTAGGGTTACGCGTTGACCGGCGTTAACCTAGGGTTTCGGATCGCCCGGTGTTGACTTTTCATCACAACACATTGATTAGCGTTGACCTAGGGTTACGTGTTGACCGGTGTTAACCTAGGGTTTCAGATCGCCTAGTGTTGACTTTTATCGCAATGCGTTGACTGGCATTGACCTAGGGTTATGCGTTGACCGGTGTTAACCTAGGGTTTCGATCGCCTGGTGTTGAGTTTTCATCGCAACGCATTGACTAGCGTTAACCTAGGGTTACGCGTTGACCGACGTTAACCTAGGGTTTTGAATCACCTAGCGTTAGCTTTTTTATCACAACGCGTTGACTGGCGTTGACCTAGGGTTACGCGTTGACCGGTGTTAACCTAGGGTTTCGAATCGCCCGGCGTTGACTTTTATCACAACGCGTTAACTAGCGTTGACCTAGGGTTACCCGTTGATCGGCATTAACCTGGGGTTTCGAATCGCCCGGTGTTGACCTTTTTATCACAACGCGTTGACTGGCATTGACTGGCGTTGACCTAGGGTTACGCATTGACTGGTATTAACCTAGGGTTTCGAATCGCCCGGCGTTGACCTTTTTATCGCAATGCGTTGACTGGCGTTGACCTAGGGTTACGCGTTGACCGGTATTAACCTAGGGTTTCGAATCGCTCGACGTTGACTTTTTCATCGCAACGTGTTGACTGGAGTTGACCAAGGGTTACACGGTTACCGGCATTAACCTAGGGTTTCGAATAGCCCGACGTTAAAATTTGTGTTGATTTTCATCAGAATGACCAACCATCGGCGATATAGGCTCATAAAAAACCCGTGGGGGCTCGACCTGGGCCAAGACACCCGCGGGTGTCTCGACCAAGGCCGAGACACACTCCCCCCCCCCCACCCCTCTTTTTTTTGTTTGTTCTCTTGTGATTGTATTTTTCCCCCTCTTTCCCAAAATTTGAAATAGAATTCTATTCCCTCTCAAACTCCTTCTTCCTCCTCTCATCCAAAAACTCCACTTTTTTTTTTCTTCAAGAACTCTAAACCCATCAAAACACTTGCATTTAAAGCCCTTGAACTCTCCAAAGAAATTCGGATTTTTAACCTCTCCTTGGCCGAAAATCATACCCTTTCAAGTCTAGGGTTCATTGCAATCTCAAGCTCAAGACTTGATCTTTGGAGTTGGGTTTTCAAGCTCTTAGTTTGGGTAAGCTCCTCTTCAACTCTCTCTCTCTCTCTTTTTAGAAAGATTGAAACTCTATGCTTGTAATGAGGGTATGCCATGAATTTGTATGTAAAGATCATAGACTCTCGCCCTCATGAGGTGGGTTTTGTGGAAGAAAAGTTGAGTCTTGATGATGGGTTTTGAAGGAGGCCGAATTTTGGGGGCTTATGTGCAAAAAGGCCAAAGCCGAAATTTTGGGGGTTTTGTATAAAATAGGGCTGAAATTTTGAGGGGCTCTTATGTAAAAATGGATTGAAATTTTGGGACTTGGATTGTACACCCATTTGGCCACAACTTTGGTGGGTGTATCATGCAAAAAGACCACCAATTGTTGAGGGGTTTATGTGTAAAAATATGGTCAAAATTGATTAAGGGACTTATTTGCAAAGTGGCTGAAATTTTTGGGCTGGAATTTGTAGATATATTGAGGACAATGATTTTCTTTCCTCGATCATGGCCAAATTCAAATGTGCTCGTGGCTAAAATTTAACCTTGAACATGAGGGGTATTTTTGGTATTTCACGCAAAAGTTGATCATGTGGGTTTTAAATACAATTCGAACCCATTGTTTGCATGCATAAGACTCATAGGTTTAATTAGACTTCAACTATAAAATCCTATTCTGTTTATAGGACTTTAGTTAAAGTTCACAATTTTCCTTTTAACTTTTGGGTATTTGGATTTATGATTGTACCTGATCCGTTGATTTTCGTTGCAGGTTAACCATGTCTCCACGCCACCGTGATTCCATAGGATTGTTCGCGGGAAAAATCGTGCCTTTCTTCATTGATATCATTGCCATCTTAGTTAACAACTTTATGCGTTACAAAGATCCGGTCTTTTTATAAGAGCCGGTTACAATGAAAATCAAAATACGAAAAAGAAAGATTACAATTTGTTTCCTTTTATGTCGAACGAATCGCGAGCTCCTGTTATGCGGTCACTCGCTTTGTGTGGGTTCTTTGCCTGCGCCGGGGTTGTTTGCCGTGGACCACCGCGTGATCTCGATCCGGTCGGATCTACACGATATGACGGGTATTATTCCACAAAGGGAGATAATAGCCGGGTGGGGTACTAATTCACCAAGGAAATAGTAGCCCAAGTGTCGAAATCGACCAAGCGAATTCGAGACTCTTCTCGGGATCTAAGAACCAAGCTTAGATCCGGAGGATGATCGTGTAGATCTCAGATCCGATTCTCTCGAACTCCTGCCTTATTTGGCGTTGACGATCGCCGAGCACCAGATCCGGATGAACAAGTCTTCAAGCCTCCAAAGGTTGAATCTTTTCTAAGTTTTAAATCTCCAATCCAGCAGGGCTTCGCCTCCTCCAAAATCCAACCTCTGAAAATGAAGAACCCCTCCTCTATTTATAGCCTCTCTTCACTGTGCGTATGCACGTGTACACATCACACACGGGGAGAGGGGGGGTGCCGGCCACCTTGGGGTGGCTCGGCTTGGGCCGAGCCACCCCGGGTTGGCTTGGTTCGGGCCGAGTCCCCCCGGGTGTGTTCGTTTTGTCCGTCGTTCGGGTTTTCCGGTGTTTCCGGTTCCGATTCGTTGTTGATTTGGACTTCGATTCGGTCGTGTGGTTGACTTGTTCGGATTCGATTCGTTTTGATCCGATTCCAAATATGGCAGTAAACCCACTTTTGAGTTCGAGTCCGGAATTGATTTTGATTCGATCGTCGTATCACCGAGTTCGCTCTTGTTTAGATGACTCGGTGATTCCCCGAAACGTTGGTTCGATTCCGCGTGCGAGTGGATGCATTCCACTACTTGGGTGCGATTTATTGGCTTCGTCGCCTCGTTAACCTGCTCCGTTGCGTATGGTTTGGCTTCGGCGTTAGCGGGATAACGGTCGTGTTTGGATACGTCGCTCGATGGTCCGCTTGTTGAATTGGCGTCATCGAGCTGTATTGTGGGACCTATAGGCAATTTTATACGCCTACAGATACCCCCTCCAAAGTATTTCAGCCTCGTTCTTTTATAGAAGAGTCTGGAATACTTTGGATGTGATTGTCCCAACCTTCAGTCGGTGTGACGGGACTTTGGAATGGCTTCTGTTCTGGATTCCTTCAATTCCACCAGGTCATTCAGTGCTTTGTAGAACGCCTGTGAGGATTCCGGTGCTGCATTTATTGTCTGACCGTTGTCGGAATTTCAAACTTTGAAGTCGATCCTTGATTTCTTGCTTTTTTAGCTCGAGTTTGCTGCTTCAACACAGAACTGATCATCGATTGACTGCGTTGAATCCCCATTTACAACGCGTTGTCCGGCGTTTGAACTTCGTTGCGACGCAT
Organism: Asparagus kiusianus; assembly: GCA_022839385.1. Lineage (NCBI taxonomy): Eukaryota > Viridiplantae > Streptophyta > Magnoliopsida > Asparagales > Asparagaceae > Asparagus > Asparagus kiusianus. Next base: position 940,119 of record BQKN01000068.1, on the reverse strand, counting down.
TGTCCGGCGTCCAGGCTTTATTGTGACGTATTGTTCGACGTCTGACACAGTTTATACTCGTACGTCTGCTGGAGTATTCACAGTTTAAGCTCTTAAGGGATTGGAGCGTGGCGGATACTCGAGTCACGAGACCAATCCATAGAATTGATGCGTCAATGACTCGTACTTATAGAATTTTTGGCAAATTCTCAGCCATCAACGGATTTGATGAGCCTTTACCGACTACCGTTTGAGTCGGGCTAGCATGCGGATTGTTTAAATCCGTTCCGCATGTGACGTTAAGCTAAAAGAGTTAACCCTTTTAGTGCTACGATATTGAATACGTAGACTTCGTCTTTCTCTTGTGAAAAGACTAAACAGCAACGTGTATGAGACGTCGACTTTAGGATTTTTGGCAAATCCTCAGCCTTCAACGGATTTGACGTGCTCTTACCGATTACCGTTTGAATCGGGCTTACATGCGGATTGTTTTAGTCCGTTCCGCATGTGACGTTGTGCTAAAGGAATGCACTCCTTTAGACTTTGTGCTATGATGTTGAATACATAGACTTTACCATTTGTTACGGGAATAGGCTACCCGGCGACGCGTGTGAGGCGTTGACTTTAAGGTTTTTGGCTAACCCCCAGCCTTAAACGGATTTGATTAGCCTTTACCGACTACCGTTTGAGTCGGGCTAGCATGCGGATTATTTAAATCCGTTCGCATGTAACGTTGCGCTAAAGAAATGAACTCCCTTAGACTTTGTGCTACGACTTCGCATACGTAGACTTCGCCATTGTTGTGGGAATAGGCTACCCAGCGACGCGTGTGAGGCGCCGACTTATCCCTACTTAGGTTTCGGGATAAAAGTACCCCAGAATCAAACTCTGGTGTCTTTTTCAATCGGAAAAAGACTTAAACCGGCGACGCGTGTTAGGCGTCGGCATATCCTTTCTTAGGATTCAGGATGAAATTCCCCACGCGTGTGAGGCATGGATTTCGGCGTTATTAATAACAGCCTGCCACAATGTTGAATATGTGGACGAGTGTTCTTTTTAACGGTCAAGAACTAACCGGCGATGCGTGTTAGGCATCGACTTATCCTTATTTAGGTTTCAGGATAAAATACCCCGTACGTGTGAAGCACGGATTATGGCGTTATTAATAACGACCTGCCACAATGTGGAATATGTGGGCTTGTCCTTTTTAACGGTCAAGGACTAACCGGCAACGCGTGTTAGGCGCTGACTCATCCCTTCTTAGGCTTCGGGATGAAATTCCCCAGAATCGGACTCTGGTGTCTTCTTCAATCGGTAAAAGACTAAACCGGCGACGCGTGTTAGGCGCAGACTTATCCCTGCTTAGGTTTCGGGATAAAATACCTAGGATGAATCCTAAATTCTTGGAAAAGGATTGGTGTGGGGAAGGAAGAATTTTATATTCTATTCCCCGAACAAAGAAGCAAAGGAGACTCGAGGTGGGATCTCCACCCCCAGAATCCGGAAAGGTGAAACTAAAAGTGGGATCTCCACTCCGAGAATCGAAAAGATTCGGATAATCCTAACTGTCGGAAGGTTTGATTATCGAACTAAAGATGGATTTCTCGTTTATCGAGAGTTAATCGTGGTTTTGACCCTAACTGTAGGAAGGTTTGACCAAGCGGGAGTTTGAGATGACCCTAACTGTAGGAAGGTTTGATCACTCGACTTGAAAGTGGACCTCTCGTTCATTGGAGGAATCGAGAGGGGATTTTAGTTGTGGCCCTAACTGTAGGAAGGTTTGACCAAGTGGGGGGTTTAAGACGATCCTAACTGTAGGAAGGTTTGATCGTTCAATTTGAAAGTGGACCTCTCGTTCATTGAAGGAATCGAGAGGGGATTTTGGTTGTGGCCCTAACTGTAGGAAGGTTTGACCAAGGGGAAAGTGAGAGTGAGAGTACAAATCACTGTAGGAATGTTGACATGTACAAATCACTCGGAATGAATTCCTGGTGCTAAGTTATAAGGACCTAACACGAAGGGGTTTGACAATTCGTCAATTATATTCGGACTCTAACAAATGAAAGTGTTGAGTGCACGAACATAGCAGAAGTTAGAAGATTTTTTGGTAAATTAGGAGTTAAGTTTTTACCACTTTATTCGTCATGACCGGGTTATCCCTAAGAATATTACATTTAACATTCTTCCGGGAACTTCCCGTTACATGAATTATCCACCCCCAGCTTCCTTTGCAGAACTGGGTTTATTGTTGCATTAACCGCATGATCGGGTTATCCTTAAGAATACCACGCATGACACTCTCCAGGAACTTCCCGTGGAAGAAAGGAAATAGTTTAGACTCTTATACCTATTGGAGTATCAGGGAGCAGTTTATACTCTTATACCGGTTGGAGTTTCTGGGATACAGTTTATACTCATGCACCCACTGGAGTTTTACATTCAAGTTAATTGAGCGATATAACGCCTGCTTCCACCAAGGTTTGTATGCTGTTCTTGAGTGTAAAGCAATCCTTAGTGGGATGAAGGATCCTCCTATGGTACGCGCAGTACTTCGGATCCGCAATATCGTCAGCTTCCTCCTGATTGACGATAGGTGGCAGCTTGATCTTGTTATTTGCAAGGAGTGATTCAAAGATGGCTGGAACATCTTCGTCTTTGAAGGAATACTCTCTTTGGAGTTTCGGACCCGAGTTCTTTTGTTGTCTCCGGGGCTGCTGTTGCGACGTTTGATTAGCGTCAACAGCCGCTGCAGGTGTTTTGCCCTTACCACGGGAGGCGAAGTTCGAGTTCGGAGGATTCGTCGTCGATTGACCCCTCTCGGCCTTCTTCCTTCGGAGGAAGCGTTCGGCTTGTTCCCCTCGGACCTTCAAGTCTTTCCAGGTGTTGGACGGCGCTGTTCCCATTGCTTCCAACACGTCCAGTGAAAGGTTGTTATGGCAGGTCTGGAGGATGAATTCCTCCGTGATTGGGTCCCGGCAATTCAACGCCTTGTTTCGGAACCTTTTGACGAAGGTTTCGACTAACTCCCCGTCCTTTTGTTTCTCGTCGAGCAACGTTCCGATGGATATCTCGGTGTCGTCGTCGAAGAAATTAACGAGGAACTTTGTCTCCATATCGTCCCAGCTGCTCACGCTACCTGGCTTGAGGCGGCGGTACCAATCGAAGGCGGCTCCGCGAAGAGTGCCAACGAATGACCGCACCATCAGAGGCTCATTGCCGGAGATAATACCCAGGTGCGATTTGAAATAAATCAAATGCTGAGTGGGGGAACCTTTCCCATCGAACGGCGTGAAGTTGATTAGACTAAACTTCGCCGGATAGGGGATTGAATCCTACTCCCTCGGGTATGGACAAGGAATGCCCGTTTTCTTCACCTCTTGAGCTGACATCAAGGTATTGATTTTGCTCTCGAGGCTTTTGATCTTCAAGTTTTCACCTGTATTTTCGTTGGCATCCTCATTACCACCCCCTGCGTTGATGAGAGGGTCATCGGCATTGCGAGTTTCATCCGTATCCGTATGCTCAACTTCTTGAACAACCTGATTACGGTGGCTTGGTTCGCCTTGTTGGTTCCTCAGTGCCTGGATTTGCTACTCATGCATCTCCCTCATGGTCTGCATGGCCATCTGCATCTCGAGTCTGAAGCTCTCTTGCTGTTTGGCCATGGCTTCCTCGAGCATCTTGGCCACTTGTTCCGCGCTTATCATTAATGACTCGCGGGGTTCTCCTTCGCTGGATACAGTGTTGTCGGACGCGACCGCAGAGCAAGCATCCGATTCTTCATCTTCTGAAGGTGAGCTTATCCGAACCCTCCCATACGTTCCTCGCGCGATGGCTCCGGACTGCAGACGGGTTAAACGCCGAGTTGCTCCCAGAATTAACTCGAGATCATCCCGTGCCAATGTCCTTTTGCTGGTCACGTTAGCGGTGACCCTTGGAAATTCTTCATCTTGAACCACCGCTCTCCTTCGTCGGGAACGCGTAGGCCTTGGCTTTGGTGTCTCAGTGCTGAGCCTTTCGAACACCGAAACCTTCTCGGGGACTGCCTTGACACAGTTGCATCCCGACAGTACCGCCCGAATAAGCTTGACACAGGGGCATTGAGTCTCGAGCCTACGGGGATTCCTTTTTCTGGATTTGTTCGTACCCCCAGCACGATAGTACAGCTCGTCATTTTGGAATTCGGAGCAACTTATCGTGTGTTGGGATGACTTCCCAGGTATAACGTCATCGTCATCGGACGACAACGTTTCCTTCTGGGAGTAATTTGCCTTATTTGGACTTTCGAGAGTCACTCGCCTCGAAACGCGCCTTTGTGGGCGTGAATTCTCAACGGGCTCCCGAACTTCAATGCGCAAGTTAGTGCGCTTGGGCGCCGTGAACTCCTTGTCATGCTGAAAGTGACAACGACCCCCAGCATGTTGATTCATTCGGGGCTTCTTCATCGGGCCCAAACGCTCTTGAACTGGGGCCTTGCCTCTTTCATCGGGAATTGGGCCGAGGCGTTCCAGAACTGACCTCCTTCTTCGGGATGATCCTGTGTGATTTCCCGACGATTTCGTTTGGTTCGCCGGAGGTTGAACCTGCTTCGAAGGTTGTATTGATTGTTCCTTAGCCTGAGTTGCGGTTTCAGACTTCGGTTTCCATATTTGGCGGGTTGGCAGCGGCTTCTTGGCCATCTCCTTCTGCAACCTTCTACGGGCTTCTTGGACTTGAGCTCGTGCTTGCGCTGAGGGTGCGCAGCGCTTCCGAATGCGTTCCTCCAGGGTTGAACGGTTCCGTTTGACGCGGATCCATTCGTTCGTTGACGGCTTGGAGGAGTTGCTATTCGTCTGTTGTTGAGGCTGTTTGCCTCTTCTGTTCTTCAGATCCGTGTTGTAACGGATCCCGTCTACAGATTCCATCGCCTTTGCGATTTGTTTCACGAGGCGCTGACGTTGCCTTTGGCGGGCTCTCTTTGAGAGAGTCGCTACGCCATCAGCAACGGAGGATTTGGCCAGAGCGGATCTGACCTGGTTGGAGGTTGGGGAGATCTCACCCAATGCAGCTTCGGCATCAAACGGGGCGAGATCTTCATTGGCAGCTTCAACTTCTTCGTACCAACGAAGTTTCCTCTTGGAGGAGAGCTTTGGAGACTTGGACTTGCGGGAGGAGGTAGATCCGGACGAGGACGACAGGTATGCCTCGAACTTCTGTTGGTCGAACTCGTATTCGACCTCCTCCACGACCGGGATCGGGATCCGCGGCTGCGACGCAACGATCTCGTCGGCGAGATCGGTGGCTCCCACTGTGGTCGCCAGATTGTTCGCGGGAAAAATCGTGCCTTTCTTCATTGATATCATTGCC
>BQKN01000068.1:908948-924794 GCA_022839385.1 Asparagus kiusianus | reverse complement strand
TTGGTAATCTTGCGGATGAAGCTTGAACTTGATCTTTAACTTGAATTATATAGGCTTCACCGACATTCTGCCAACCTCCATTTGATGTGATCGTGTAGGTTTAATCCATCCAACCTCCAACTTGTTGTTTACCTAGAATAAATACAAAAACACAAATACTAGACAAACAACATTAGAAGTAAATTGTTTGATAAACATCATCAAAACAAGAAGGCCAACAGAGGCGGCTAGGTGGCTCGGTGGCCGAGCCACCTTTTGGCGGCTCGGCCTTGGCCGAGCCACCTAGGTGGCCAAGCCACCTGGGCCAAGCCTAAATCTGGGCCCAGATCTGAGCCCAGATCTGGTTTTAAAATGCCTATAAATAGAGAGGAGGGCTCATTGTTTTGCAGGTTGTATTTTTTGGAGGCGAAACTCTGCTGGATTAAAGGCTCAAGACTAAAAAAGGTTGAAGCTTTGGAATCTTGGAGTATTGGACTTTTCAGATCTGGTTCTTGGTGTTCATCCACACCAAATAAGACAGGAGTTCGAGAGAGATCAGATCTGAGATCTACACGGTTATCCTCCGGATCAAAACTTGGTTTTTGATCCCGAGAAGAGTATTTCGCTTGGTCGATTTCGATTACTTAGGGCGATTATTTCCTTGGTGAAATAATCCCCCCGAGTGTTATTTCCTTCGTGAAATAATACCCGTCATACCGTGTAGATCCGACCGGATCAAGATCGCGCGGTGGTCCACGGATTAACCCCGGCGCAGGCAAAGAACCCACACAAGCAAGAGACCGCAAAACAGGATCTTGCGATTTGTTCCACAAAAAAGGAAAGTTGTAATCTTTTTTATTTTTCTTTGATTTTGTTGTAACCGGATCTTATAAAAAGACCGGATCTTTTATAACCGATAAACAGTTGCTAATGGAAACAATGAGATCAGAGAAAATAATTTTTCCCGCGAACAATCTGGCGACCACAGTGGGAGCCACCGATCTCGCTGCCGAGATCGTTGCGTCGCAGCCGCGGATCTCAATCCCGGTCGAGGAGGAGGTCGAATATGAATTCGACCAACAAAAGTTCGAGGAGTATCTATCATCCTCGTCCGGATCCACCTCCCCCCGCAAGTCCAAGAAATCTCCGAAGTTCTCCTCTAGGGGAAAAGTCCGTTGGTACGAAGAAGTACAGAGTACCAACGAAGATCTCACCCCAATTGATGCCGAAGTTGTATCGGGTGAAGCTCCACCGACCTCCAACCAGGTCAAGTCTGTTCTCGCTAATTCCTCTGCCGCTGAGGGCGTAGTGACTCTCTCAAAGAGAGCCCGCCAGAGGCGACGTCAACGCCTGGCGCGGTAATTCGCAAAGGCGATGGAGTCCACTGACGGAATCCGCTATAACACGGATCTGAAGAACAGGAGAGGCAAACAGCCTCAACAAACAATGAATGGCAGCTCCTCCAAGCCGCCAACGAACGAATGGATCCGTGTCAAACGGAATCATTCAACACTTGATGAGCGCATTCGCAAGCGCCACGCACTGTCAGCGCAGGCACGGGCTCAAGTCCAAGAAGCCCGTAGAAGACTGCAGAAGGAAGTGGCCAAGAAGCCGCCACCAAACCGCCAAGTATGGAGGCCGAAGTTTGAAGCGGCAACTCAGGCTAAGGAACAATCATTGCAGCCTTCAAAGCAAGTTCAACCTCCCGAACCATCCCGAAGAAGAAGGTCAGTTTTGGAACGCCTTGGCCCACTTCCCGATGAGCGATGCAAAGCTCCAGTTCAAGAACGTTTGGGCCCGATAAAGAGGCCCCGAACGACTCAACATGCTGGGGGTCGCCGCCACCCTCAACATGATAAGGAGTTTGTAGCAGCTACGCACACCAATTTGCGCATTGAAGTCTAGGAGCCCGCTGAGAACTCACGCCCACAAAGGCATGTTTCGAGGCGTATGACTCTTGAGAGCCCAAAGAAGGCAGTTCGCCCTCAGAAGGAAACATTATCGTCTGATGACGATAATGTTATACCTGAGAAGTCGTGCCAACACACGATAGGTTGCTCCGACCTTCAAGCCGACGAGTTGTACTATCGTATTGGGGGTACGAGTAAAACCAGGAAAATGAGTCCTCGAGAACTAGAAACTCAATGCCCCTGTTCCAAACTCATTCGGGTAGTATTATCTGAGTGCAATTGCATCAAGACAGTCCCCGAAAGAATTTTGGTTTTCGAAAGGCTCAATACCGAAACGTCAAAACCAAGGCCTAGGCGTTTTCGACAAAGAAGAACGGTGGTTGAAGATGGAGAATTTCCGAGGGTCACCACTAATATGACCAGCAAAGGGACATCGACACAGGATAATCCCGAGTCGATTCCAGAAGTACCCCGGCGTGTAATCCGTCTGCAGTCTAGAGCCATCATACGAGCAACTTATGGTAGGATTCGGACAAGATTACCTTCAGAAGATGAAGAATCGGATGCCTGCTCTGCGGTCGCATCAGATAATACAGTGTCCAGCGAAGGACAACCCCACGAGTCACTTATGATAAGCGCGGAACAAGTGGCCAAGATGCTCGAAGAAGCCATGGCCAAACAATAGGAGAGCTTCAGGTTCAAAATGCAGATGGTCATGCAGAATATGAGAGAAATGCATGACCAACAAATCCAAGCACTGACAAACCAGCAAGGCAAACCAAGTCGTCGTAACCAGGTTAATCAGGAAGATGAGGACACACATGCGGATGAAGCTCGTAATGCCAATAATCCTCCCGTCAATGCAGGGGGTGGTAACGAGAATGCTAATGAAAATACGGGTGAAAGTTTGAAGATTAAAAACCTCGAGAGCAAAATCAATAAGTTGATTTCCGCTCAAGAGATAAAGAAGACGGGCATTCCTTGTCCATATCCCAGAGAATGGGAATCAATCCCGTATCCGACGAAGTTCAATCTAATTAACTTCACGTCGTTTGATAGGAAGGGTTCACCCACTCAGCATTTGATTTATTTCAAATCACACCTGGGGGTTATCTCTGGTAATGAGCCTCTGATGGTACGGTCCTTCGTTGGCACTCTTCGTGGAGCCACCTTTGATTGGTATCGTCACCTCAAGCCAGGAAGCGTGAATAGCTGGGACGATATGGAGACTAAATTCCTCACCAATTTCTTCGACGACGACACCGAGATATCCATCGGGTCGTTCCTTGACGAGAAACAGACAAACGGGGAATTTGTTGATACCTTCGTCAAAAGGTTCCGAAACAAGGCGATGAACTGTCGGGACCTGATCACTGAGGAGTTCATTCTCCAGACTTGCCACAACAACCTCGCGTTGGACGTGTTGGAAGCAATGGGGATAGCACCGTCCAAAACATGGAAGGATTTGAAGGTCCAAGGAGAGCAAGCCGAGCGATTCCTCAGAAGGAAGAAGGCGGAGAGAGGCCAACAGGCGACGAATGCTCCGGCACATAATTTCGTCCCACGAGGGAAAGGTAAGGCACATGCTAATGCAGTTGATGCTAATCAAACTTTTCAATTGTAACCTCAGCAATAGCCGCAGCAACAAGCACCACAACAATCACAGTCGCAATGGCGACAACGGCCTCAGAAGCAGAAATCTTCCGAGCTAAGATTTCCTAAGGTGTACTCCTTCAAAGATGACGAAGTTCCCGTCATCTTTAAGTACCTGTTGGAAAATAACAAGATCCAGCTGTCAGCGATCGTGGATCAAGAAGGGGCCAGCAAAGTGACGGATCCGAAGTATTGCGCGTACCATAGAGCGGTCCATCACCCTACAAGGTCATGTTATCATCTAAAGGATAAGATCCAGGCGTTAATTGATGTAGGCGTCATAACCCCGAAGCTGCCCAAGAATGTAGGAGAAAATGCAGTATCAATTAGCTTTGGATCAGTACCCACATCATGGTTTGAACCAAAATGCATCACCAAAGTAGGAATGAAGACAATAAACGACGACCCATACGGATAGCGCCAAAAAGGACTTGTGCCACACACAGCCCCAAACGGCGAAATCCTCTGGGTCCATCCTGATCTTATTGAAGACGATCAGTGGGCGACTTCCTCGACCAGAAAGGGTAAAGGCAATTCCTGCAATACTACTTCCGCGATCTTCGAAGAGGATGGTAATGAAACTCCTACCCTCCCGCTCTCCGAAGAAGAACAAGAAGTTTTTGCCACTAGAAGCGAAAATCAGTATCACTTCAACTATCCATCACCTAGTGATCAGTTAGCTGAGCAGGGGGTGACTAAACTGAGACCAGCCAAAACTCTCACGGAACTGGGGGTGATTACGACTCCTAGACCGGTTGAAGAAGCTCGACGACAACCGATTGATAAACAGAAAGAAAAGAGGCCCCAGGAGGTGCAGAATCCGAACCAGTCTCGTTTCAATCTTCCGATCGGAAAAGATAAACCGGAGAGCTCGAACACTCCGTGCATCTTCGATATTATGGCTCAACTAGCTAACATTCCAGCGCAGATAACATTGTATGAGTTGCTACGGTTGTCTAAAGAAACCAGGGAAGCTTTGCAAGAAGCCTTGGCTAATTCAGAAGTGTTCCTTACTCAGATCAAGCCGGTACCTGAAAAGTCAGAACCGTTAATTCAACACTGCAATATAGCGGCTAAAAACCTTCCCTACATTACCTTCACCAAAGAGGATATGCAGACGAAGAATTCGAACCATGATCGACCCCTATATTTCATCGGGTACATTGGCTCCAGCGAAGTCAACCGAATCCAAGTGGATCCGGGTTCTGCTGTGAGTATTATGCCGCTTCGTTTGATGCATAGCCTCGGCATTCCAGTTAGTAAGTTGGCGTCCACAGGCACTGTTATCTATGGATTCAACACTAGCGGGTCAAGACCCTTGGGTAAGATCCGAATAAAATGTCAAATGGATGATTTGAAGACGGAAGTCACATGTTACTGATTGATGCCGAGACTTCATATAACTTACTATTGGGTCGACCTTGGATCCATAGTAATGTTATAATTCCCTCCACTCTCCATCAGTGTTTGAAATATGTCGACGCTGATAATAAGGTTAGGACGGTGGTTGCGGATAAGCAACCATTCAAAGGATTTGAGAATTATTTCACTGATTCTCTCCTTTATGGTAATGAATCCGATACTGAATCATCGGCCCATGGCACGGACAGCGGAGAAGAAGCTGATATCGAAGCCGGACTTGATTACAATGGAGGTTTTGTTTTAAATGACATTGTACCATTTGTAATCAATCTTGACCATGAACAATCGTCAGATGGCAGTTGTAACTGGCAACTTGTCAATAATGAAATAAATGATGATTTAGAGTACTCACTGTCTCTTAATGATGTGATAAAGGGATTGTATGATAATCCCGATTTATATACGCCGCTTCGATCGTCCTATATAACAAAGAAACACCTCCAGCATTCTTTTGGAGCAACCCTGATCGTCCCTGCCAAAATAGGAGGTGAAAAAGAAGTGATTTACGGTAAAGGAGAGAGTTTTCCATTACCAGATCATTTCTTAAGAGAAGATGAGAATGATGACAAACCTGGTTTGCATTTATTTAAGTATAGCCCGGAAGCGCGCAAGCTCATGGAAAAACAGGGATATGATTTCACACTCGGAGAAGGTTTATACTTCGATCGAGGTTCCCGTATTCCAGCCAAAGCGGCATATGTACCAAAAGGGAAACCGGATGATTACTATAAATTCAGGCGAGGATTAGGGTATGTCTCTTCTTCAGAAGACGAATGTTGCTGGTTAATCAATAACCAATCATCTGGGCAATACAAAAATGGGTACTCGTCAGATTCCTCAGAATGGGATTCCGATACAAGTCTGGGGGAAGTATTCAAAGCCCTAATGTCGAACATGACTACAGCTGATCCATCCACAATGGAGGACGACGATCAAATGCCAACATGGGAAGACTCATGGGTTCATCACCTGAACATGCAGTATGGTGATAAGTTTGAACAGAGGGAACCCCCCACTGAGGATAAAATAGTCCAAATTAACATGGGTGACGAGGCCAACCCAAAGCCCATATTCATCAGCGATAGTCTTCCCCCAAATGAGAAGGAGGAATTAATTGCTCTCATCAGGGAATATATTGACGTCTTCGCTTGGAACTATGAAGACATGCCAGGGCTCGACCCCAATGTGGCAATGCATCGCCTCGATATCAAGTCGGATGCCAAACCAGTCAAACAACAGTAAAGACGGTTTCGTCCGCAGATTATGGAAGCTATTGAGGCAGAAGTTAAGAAATTGATCGACTCAGGATTTATCCGAGAGGAGCAACATCCAGACTGGCTAGCCAATATTGTTCCAGTCATGAAGAAGAACGGTAAAATCAGGATTTGCATCGACTTCAGGGACTTGAATGCGGCATGTCCAAAAGACGATTTTCCCCTCCCAATCACGGACGTCATTATCGACAATACATGCGGATTTGAGAGAATGTCTTTTATGGATGGTTTTTCAGGATATAACCAAATCAAGATGCACCCAGATGACGAGAAGCATACAGCGTTCAGAACGCCCCTCGGTGTCTTTTGCTACACGGTAATGCCTTTCGGTCTAAAGAATGCAGGCGCTACGTACCAGCGAGCAATGACTAAGATTTTCCAAGAACATCTCAGGAAAACAGTCGAGTGCTACGTTGATGATTTGGTTGTAAAAATCCGCAACAAAGAAGATCACATCAAGGACTTGAAGACGATATTCGATCTCATGCGGAGTCATCAATTGAAGATGAACCCCACTAAATCCTTCCTTGGAATGTCCAGCGGAAAATTTCTTGGATTCGTCGTCACCACTAAAGGTATACATATCGATCCCGATAAGGTGAAGGCGATACATGAATTGCAATCCCCTAGAAATCTAAGAGAACTCAGAGGATTGCAAGGGCGTTTAGCTTACATCCGGCGGTTCATCTCAAATCTTTCTGGGAAGTGTCAACCTTTCTCTAAGCTAAACAAGAAAGGTGTGTTATTTATTTAGGACGACGCCTGTCAAAAAGCACTCGAAGATATCAAAACATATCTGACAAATCCTCCTGTTCTCGTTGCACCAAAATCAGGTAAACCGTTCTTGATTTACATCAAGGCGATGAACCACTCGATAAGTGCTTTACTAGCACAAGACGATAATAATGATCATGAACAGGCGGTTTATTACTTAAGTCGGACCTTGGTAGGCGCCGAGTCTCGATATCCGATGATTGAGAAAGAATGCCTCGCGTTGGTATTCGCAATGCAAAAGATGCGGCATTACTTGGTTGGACAGACGATTTACATCATTTCTAACTTTAATCCAGTACGGGTATTTATGACGCAACCGGCCTTTATGAATTGGCGGTTAACGAAGTGGGCCCTTCTCTTGTCCCAATATAATTTGCACTTTAAACAGCAGAAGTCGATCAAAGGACAAGCAATTTGTGATCTTTTGGCGGCAAACCCGACAATGGATACGGCAGAAGTATATGACGACTTGCCGGATGAAACCCATGAGGTTAACACTACATCGCACCAACAAGTATGGCAATTATACTTCGATGGTGCTTCAAGGACAGCTAATGTGGCGATAACCCCCGGATGTTCTAAAGTCTCCTCCGGAGTTGGAGTTGTCTTAGTTTCCCCGGGGAAGCATGTGATGCCTCGGGCTTATTCACTGACTGATCCATGTTCCAATAACGTAGCCGAGTACAACGCGCTTCTCATTGGACTCAGCTTTGCCAAGGAGCTGGGGGTCGAATATCTCGAAGCTTTTGGAGATTCTCAATTGATAGTCAACCAAGTCCGTGGAGAGTATGAAGTCAGGAACCAAGACCTGATCCCGTACCACCAGGAGGCCATCAAAATAGCAGATTCTTTTGAAGAATTTATTGAATACATTCCCCGTCTCCAGAGCGCTTATGCGGATGCACTGGCAGCACTAGCGGTATCACTTGCGCAGCCTCCCGAAACTGAACTGCTAGTCACAGTAAGATCGCATCAACTCTGCATACCCATATACAATATGGATATCGAAGAGGAAGATGATAGAAACATAAGCGCCAAGGAGGTGAACTCAACTCAAATTGAGTCTGAGTCCCGAGATTGGCGTTTTCCTATCATTGACTATGTCCAATATGGTATTTTGCCAGAGGATGTAAAAGAAAGGGAATCAATCCGCCGAAGAGCACCAAGATTCTTCTATAATACCGAGTCCCATACATTATACCGTCGAGGGTACGATGGTTTATTACTCAGATGCCTTTCGAACAAAGAAGCAGAAGAAGTTCTTAAGGAAGCACACGAAGGAGAATGTGGTGCACATCAGCCTGGTCCCAAACTGTATGATCGCATCAGGAGAATGGGATATTTTTGGCCAACAATGGTTCGTGATGCAATCGAATACGCCCGAGAATGTCATGCATGTCAAGTACATGCAAATTATATGCACCAACCACCAGAGCGTTTACACACGTCAACCACATCTTGGCCGTTCGAGACATGGGGTATGGACATTGTCGGTCCTATTTTTCCCCCTTCAGTCAAAGGTGATCGATTCATTCTTGCAATCACGGATTACTTTTTAAAGTGGGCTGAAGCGATTCCGCTTAGAGAAGTGAAGATGAACAACGTCATCAATTTCATCAAACATCATGTCATATACTGACACAGCGTGCCAAGACGAATCATTCATGACAACGGTCCACAGTTCATAAGCAACGCTTTCGTCAGGTTTTGTGACAAGTTCAAAATTCAAGATGTTTCGTCAACAGCTTATTATCCCGCCTCGAATGGATTAGCTGAGGCTTTTAACAAGACGATCATTAAGATCCTGTCAAAGCTCATGAAGACCAATAAACGAGACTAGGATGATAAACTCGGTGAAGCACTCTGGGATTATCGTACCACCATACGTACACCTACAGGAGCTACCCCATTTTCGTTGGTATACGGATGTGAAGCTGTGCTACCATTAGAAATCCAAATCTCATCCCTTCGGATCGCTCTCGCAACTGATATGACGACAGAAGAACAACATCAGAAACGTCTTGAAGAACTCAAAATGTTAGATGAAAGGCGCTTGGAAGCTCAACAACACATCGAGTTTTATCAAGCCAGAATATCTAGGGCTTTTAACAAAAGAGTCCGACAAAGAAGCTTCAAGGAAGGAGATCTGGTCCTCGTTGCTCGCCGACCGATAATCCTTAACTCCAAGAAGAAAGGTAAATTTGAACCCAAATGGGAAGGACCGTTTGTAATAGACACAGTCTACTCAAACGGCGCATATCGCCTGATTTCTCAAGAGGGCGTCAGATAATTAATACCAATAAATGGGAAGTTCCTGAAAAAGTATTATCCCTAGTACATTCAGAATAACCTATTTACCGGGAAGTTCCTTGAAGAATATTACACTTAATATTCTAGAGGATAACCCAAAACCATTTTCATCACCAAAATCCCTCACTGATCAATTTCAATTGATAGTGAGTCTACTAAAAGTGTCTTTCTGACCCAAGCCACCAACAAATTCCCCTCTTGATTCTTTCCATGAATAAGAGGTCCACTTTCAGTTCAGAGTCCTCTTTCGATAAACGAAAGAACTCCCTTCTTTTTCTCTTTGGTTAAGCCTTCTCATGGTTATAACCAAAGTTGAAATTTCACCTCGATAAACGAGAAACTCATCTTCAGACTAGATAACCGATCCTATAAAAGGTAAATTTATCTAGATCTTCCAGATTCTCGGAGTGGAGATCCCACTTCTAGTTTCTTTTGCGCTGGAAATAGAATATAAAATTCTTCCTTTCCAGAATCAAGGAATAGAATTTAAAATTCTTCCTTCCTTGTATTCGGGTTCGCCTTCACCCTAAAAGAAGACTGGGAAATAGAATATAAAATTCTTCCTTTCCCACACTAACTTTTTCCAAGAATTTATCAATTTAGGATTCATCCTAGGAAGTTTATCCCGAATCCTAAGCAGGGATAAGTCTGCGCCTAACACGCGCTGCCGGTTTAGTCTTTCTCCGAAGAAAAAGACACCAGAGTTCGATTCTGGGGTATCCTATCCTGAAACCTAAGCAGGGATAAGTTTGCGCCTAACCCGCGCTGTCGGTTAGTTCTTAACCGTTAAAAAGAACACCCGCCCACATATTCAACATTGTGGCAGGTTGTTATTAATAACACCAAAATCAATGCCTTGCACGCATAGGGAATTTCATCCTGAATCCTAAGAAAGGATATGCCGACGCCTAACACGCGTCGCCAGGTTAGTCTTTTACTGTCCAAGAAGACACCAGAATCTGATTCTGGGGACCTTTATCCTAAAGCCTAAGTAGGGATGAGTCAGCGTCTAATACACGTTGCCGGGTAGCCTATTTCCGTAACAATGGCGAAGTCTATGTATTCGACATCATAGCACAAAGTCTCAGAGAATTCACTCTCTTAGCACAACGTTACATGCGGAACGGATTTAGACAGTCTGCATGCTAGCCCGACTCAAATGGTAGTCGGTAAAGGCTAATCAAATCCGTTGAAGGCTGGGGGTTAGCCAAAAATCCTAAAGTCAACGCCTAACACGCGTTGCCGGGTAGCCTATTCCCGTAACAAATGGTAAAACCTATGTAATCGACATCATAGTACAAAGTCTAAGGGAGTTCATTCCTTTAGCACAACGTCACAAGCGGAACGGACTAAAACAATCCGTATGTAAGCCCGATTCAAACGGTAATCGGTAAGAGCACGTCAAATCCGTTGAGGGCTGAGGATTTGCCAAAAATCCTAAGTCAACGTCTCATACACGTTGCTGTTTAGTCTTTTCACAGGAGAAAGACGAAGTCTACGTATTCAATATCGTAGTACTAAAAGGGTTAACTCTTTTAGCTTAACGTCACATGCGGAACGAACTTAAACAATCCGCGTGCTAGCCCGACTCAAACGGTAGTCGGTAAAGGCTCATCAAACCCGTTGATGGCTGAGAATTTGCCAAAAATTCTATAAATACAAGTCATTGACGCATCAACTCCGTTAGTTGGTCTCGTGATTCGAGTATCTGCCACGCTCCAATTCCTTAAGAGCTTAAACTGTGAAGACTCCAGTAGACGTACGAGTATAAACTGTGTCAAACGCCGGACAACGCGTCACAATGAAGCCCAAACGCCGGACAACGCGTCACAATGAAGCTCAAACACCGGACAACGTGTTGCAAATAAAGACTCAACGCCAATAATCGATGGTCAGTTCTATGTTAAAACAGCAAACATGAGCTAAAGATTAGAAAATCAGGAATTGACTTCAAGTTTAAAATTCCGACAACGGTCAAACAATAAATGCAGCACCGGAACCCTTGCAAACATTCGACAAAGCACCGAATAGCCTGAAGGATTGAAAGAATCAAGAATAGAAGCCATTCCAAAGTCCCGTTACACCGATTGAAGGTTGGGACAATCATATCCAAAGTATTCCAAATTCTTCTATAAAAGAATGAGGCTGAAATACTTTGGAGGGGGTATCTGTAGGCGTATAAAACTGCTTATAGGTCCCTTAACACAGCTCGGCACGGTGATTCGACAAACCAACGAACCATCGAGCGATATATCCAAGCATGTTCGTTAGACCACAACACTGAAGCCAAGTGAGACGCGACGAAGCAGATTAACGAGGCGACGAGGTTAACGAACCGTACACAAACAACGGAATACATCCAATCGCGTGTTCAGTCAAACTAACGGGTCGATGAATCAACGAGTCATCCAACCGTAGAGTCCACCACATCAATCAAGAGCAGGACTCGAACGAATCAAGATCAAATCAAGATCAGATCCGGACTCGAACTCAAACACCAAAGCGGATTTACTACCAAATCAGGATCCGGACTGCCAAATTAGAGTCCAGATCAATAATCGAGTTTAAATCAAGCACAAAACCGGAAAACGATGAAACACCAAATACCTGGAGGGCTCGGCCAAAACCGAGCTGCCTCTAGGTGGCTCGGCGAGCCACTAAGGTGGCTCGGTGGCCGAGCCACTAATTGGTGGCTCGGCCAAAACCGAGCCACCAATTGGTGGCTCGGTCGAGCCACCTGGGCCAAGCCCAGATCTGGGCCCAGATCGGAGCCCAGATCTGGTTTTAAAATGCCTATAAATAGAGAGGAGGGCTCATTGTTTTGGAGGGTGGGATTTTTTGAGGCGAAACTCTGCTGGATTAAAGGCTCAAGACTAAAAAAGGTTGAAGCTTTGGAATCTTGAAGTTTTGGACTTTTCAGATCTAGTTCTCGGTGTTCATCCACACCAAATAAGGCAGGAGTTCGAGAGAGATCAGATCTGAGATCTACACGGTTATCCTCCGGATCAAAACTTGGTTTTTGATCCCGAGAAGAGTATCGATTTCGCTTGGTCGATTTCGATTACTTAGGGCGATTATTTCCTTGGTGAAATAATCCCCCCGGCTGTTATTTTCTTCATGAAATAATACCCGTCATACCGTGTAGATCCGACCGGATCTAGATCACGCGGTGGTCCACGGATTAACCCCGGCGCAGGCAAAGAACCCACACAAGCAAGAGACTGCAAAACAGGATCTTGCGATCTGTTCCACAAAAAAAGGAAAGTTGTAATCTTTTTCTTTGATTTTGTTGTAACTGGATCTTATAAAAAGACCGGATCTTTTGTAACCGATAAACAGTTATTTAAGAAAACAATGACATCAATGAAAGCAATTTTTCCCGTGAACAACATTAGTTGCTCGATAGGCACCGTCGAAGTACAAACGCCACACCTGTTGATGGGAAGTCACGTTAGCTTCGTGGGTTTCATCTGGCAGATCATCGTATACTTCGGCGGTATCCGTAGTTGGGTTAGCTGTCAGGAGATTGTAAATAGCTTGTCCCTTAACCGACTTTTGTTGCTTAAAGTGTAGGTCGTATTAGGATAAAAGCAGGGCCCATTTCGCTAGTCGCCAGTTCATGAAAGCGGGTTAGTCATGAATACTCGGACTGGGTTAACATTGGAAATGACATAAATAGTCTGTCCAACCAAGTAATGTCACATCTTTTGAATTGTGAATACCAAGGCGAGACACTCCCTCTTAATCATTGAATATCGATATTCGGCGCCTACGAGGGTCTGGCTCAAATAATATACTTATTGTTCGTGACCGTTATCGTCGTCTTGTGCAAGTAATGCACTTAACGAGTGGCTCGTCACCTTGACATAAATCAAGAACAGTTTGCCCGATTTCGGTGCGATGAGCACAGGGGGTTTCGAGAGATATTCCTTAATATTCTCAAATGCTTTTTGGCAAGCGTCATCTAATATAAATGATACACCTTTCTTTGTAAGTCTGGAGAATGGTTGATATTTTCCCGAAAGGTTTAAAATGAACCGACGGATGTAAGCCAAGTGTCCTTGTAATCCTCTGAGCTCTTTAAGGTTTCTCGGGGGTTACAACTCGTTAATCGCCTTCACTTTATCAGGGTCAATATGAATACCCTTAGTCGTTACGATGAATCCAAGGAATTTACCACTGGACATTTCGAAAAAAGATTTGGTAGGATTCATCTTCAATTGATGAGTCCGCATCAGGTCGAACATCATCTTCAAGTCCTTGATGTGATCATTCTTGTCATAACTTTTCACGACTAGATCGTCTACATAGCATTCGACAGTCTTTCGGAGATGCTCTTGTAAAATCTTTGACATAGCTCTCTGATATGTGGCACTTGCGTTCTTTAAGCTGAATGGCATAACCGTGTAGCAAAAAACACCAAGAGGTGTTCTAAATACGGTATGCTTTTCATCATCAAGATGCATTTTTATCTGATTATAACCAGAAAATGCATCCATGAAGGATATTCTCTCGAATCCACACGTATTGTCAATGATAACATCTGTGATGGGAAGAGGGAAGTCTTCTTTTGGGCAGGCAGTATTGAGGTCTCTAAAGTCAATACAAATCATGATTTTTCCATTCTTCTTAAGGACCGGGAGAATATTGGCAAGCCATTCGGGATGTTGCTCCTTCCTGACGAAACCTGAGTCGATAAGCTTTTTAACTTCTGACTCGATTACCTCCATAATTTGCGAACAAAACCGTCTTTGTTGTTGTTTGACAGGTTTGACATCCGGTTTAATATTGAGGTGATGCATTGCCACATTTGGATCGATCCCTGGCATATCCTCATAATTCCGGGTGAAAACATCGATGTATTCCCTAATGAGAGCAATCAACTCTTCTTTCTCATCAGGCGGGAGGCTGTCGCTAATGAATATTGGCTTCGAATTATCCTCGTTACCCATATTCACCTGGATTACTTGGTCCTCGGTAGGGGGTTCCCTTTGTTCAAATCTATCACCGTACTGCATATTTAGATGATGAACCCAAGGGTCTTCCTAAGTTGGCATTTGGTCATCTTCCTCTATTGTGGTAGGGTCGACCGTAGCCATATTCGATATTAGCCTTTTGAACATATCCCCAAGACTAGCGTCGGAGTCCCAGGATGAAGAATCGGAAGAATATCTGTCTTTTTTCTTATTAGCAATTTGATCAATGACCTACCAACAACACTCGTCCTCGAAAGAGGAAACATAGCCTAAACCTCTTTTGTGACTATAATAGTTATCGGGTTTTCCTTTTGGTACATAGGCCATACGAGGTGGAACTCGTGGACCTCGACCAAAATAGAGACCCTCTCTGAGTGTGAAGTTATATCTGTATCTCTCCATGAGATTACGCGCTTTTGTGTCATATTTGAATAGATGAGGGGCAGGTTTATCATCATCGTCATCTTCTTCCACAAAGTGGTCTGGTATCGAAAATTCCTTCCATTTACTGTAGATGACTTTTTTTCACTCCCTGCTTTTGCAGGAATAACAAGCGTTGTTCCGAACGAATCCTGAACATACTTCTTCGTCATGCAAGACGATTGAAGCGGTACATACAAACTAGGGTTATCGTATAATTCTTTCATAACATTATCAAGACACAACGAGTACTCTAAATCATCATTTATTGCTACTTCTTTAGCAAGTTGCCAATTACAACTACTATTCAATGATTCTCCATCGTCAAGATTGATTACAATAGGTACAATATCATTAAGTACAAAACCACTGTCGTAATCAAACCCAGTTTCGGTATCAGCTTCTTCTCCGCTGTCCGTGCCCTTAGCCGATGGTTCAGTATCGGATTTAGTACTGTAGAGAAGAGAGTCAGTAAAATAATTCTCTAACTCTTTAAACGGTTGCTTATCCGTGACCACCATCTTAACCTCGTTATTAGTGTCTACATATTTAAGACACTGATGGAGGGTAGAAGAGACTATAACGTTACCGATGATCCAGGGTCGACCCAACAGTAAGTTATAAGAAGTCTCTGCGTCGATCACATAGCATGTGATTTCTGACTTTAAATCTCCAATCTGGCACTTTACCCGGATTTTACCCAAAGTTCTGGACCCACTAGTATTGAATCCACAGATCGTAGTGCCTATGGAGACCAGCTTACTGGCTGGTATTATGAGATTATACATCAATCAGAGTGGCATGATGCTAACAGCAGAATCTGGATCGACTTGGATCTGGTTAACCACGCTGGAGCCAATGTGCCCGGTGAAATACAAGAGCCGGTCATGCTTTGAATTTTTTGTCTGCATGTCCTCCTTGGTAAAAGAAATGCAGGGAAAGTGGTGCGTCGCGAGGTTGCAATGGTGCATTGAAGGCTCTGGTTCTTCGGGGGACGGTTTGATCTGGGTCAGGAAAACATTAGTATTTGCCAAGGCTTCTTGCAATGCTTCTCTCGTGTCCTTTGAAAGACGTAGCAGCTTGTAGGCGTATAAAATTGCCTATAGGTCCCACAATATAGCTCGATGA
>BQKN01000068.1:895219-908938 GCA_022839385.1 Asparagus kiusianus | reverse complement strand
CGGACTCGAACTCAGAAGTGGGTTTACTGCCAAATCAGGAATCGGATCAAAACGAATCGAATCTGAACAAGTCAACCACACAACCGAATCGAAGCCCAAATCAACAACGAATCGGAACCCAAACGACGGAACCCGAACGACGGAAAACCCGAACGACGGACGAAACGAACACACCCGGGGGGACTCGGCCCGAACCGAACCAACCCGGGGTGGCTCGGCAGCCGAGCCACCCTGGGGTGGCTCGGCATGAGCCGAGCCACCCCAAGGTGGCCGGCAACCCCCCCTCTCCCGTGTGTTGTGTACACGTGCTCGTATGCACGGGTTCGTTTGGCTATAAATAGGGGGTTTGGTTCATTTGTGAAGAGGTTGGATTTTGGAGGAGGCGAAGCCCTGCTGGATTGAAGACTCAGATCTAAACAAGATTCAAACATCGAAGGCTTAGGAGACTTGGACTTCCAGATCCGGTGCTCAGCGATCGACAACGCCAAATAAGGCAGGAGTTCGAGAGGATCGGATCTTCAGATCTACACGATCACACTCCGGATCTAAGCTTGGTTCTTAGATCCCGAGATTGAGCGGTTGTTTCCTTGGTGAAACAATCCCTCCCGGCTATTATCTCCCTTTGCGGAATAATACCTGTTATATCGTGTAGATCCGACCGGATCGAGATCACGCGGTGGTCCACGGCAAATAACCCCGGCGCAGGCAAAGAACCCACACAAAGCGAGTGACCGCAAAACAGGAGCTCGCGATTCGTTCGACATAAAAGGAAATAAATTGTAATCTTTCTTTTTCTTATTTTTGATTTTCATTGTAACCGGATCTTATAAAAAGACCGGATCTTTTGTAACCGATAAACAGTTATCAAGAGTGCAATGACATCAATGAAGAAAGACCCGATTTTTCCCGCAAACACAGCTCATATAGAGTTATTCTAGCCGGTATATTGGCTAACTACGTCATAATATCGAAACGTTGTAGAGTATTCGAGCACCCCAGTTTGTCCCTTCCAATCGGTTGATTGAATCGAGACTGCTTCGGGTTCTAAACCTCTTGATGTAAAGGCTCTTTCTCCTTTAGCTTTGGTTGAGTCTTTTCAATAGGTACCGGGGGAGTTGCGACTATCCCCATTTCCGCTAATGTCTTAGAGGGAATGGTTTTGGTTATCCCTTGTTTGGCTAATTGATCGGAGGCACTCGGATATTTGAAATGATATTCATTTCCACTCCTGGTAGCAAAGATCTCTTGCTCATCTTCGGAGAGCGGGAAAGTAAGAATTTCTTCGTCATTTTCTTCTGGAATAGCTGCAACTCCATAACAAGATGTTCCTTTCCCCTTTGATCTCTTCTTAGATGACGACCCAGCCCATTGTTCATCTTCAATCAGATCAGGATGGACCCAGAGAATCTCACCATTTGCGACCGTGTGCGGCACAAATCCTTTCTGGCGTTGTCCGTGAGGATCGTTGTTGACGGTCTTCATTGCTACATTTATCATAGGTTCGGGTCGGAACCAGTCTAAAGGAACAGATCCAAAGCTGATTGACATGACGTTTGCACCCACTTTCTTCTCTTTGGACGATTTCACCGTAAGAACTCCAACATCGATCAACGCTTGGATCTTATCCTTGAGGACGTAACATGCTTTGGTAGGATGATGCACCGTTCTGTGGAATGCATAGTATTTCAGATCGTTAACCCTCTTGGCGTCTTCCTGATCCTGGATTGGAGGTAACTTGATCTTGTTATTCTCCACAAGGTGTTTGAAGAGACCGGGAACCTCGTCTTCCCTGAAAGAATAAACTTTTGGGAATTTTGGTTCGGTAGTCTTTGGCTTTTGTGACCTCTGTTTCCATTGCAACTGTTGAGGCCCTTTTTATGGTTGTTGTTGCTGCTGTGGTTGCAATTCGAACATCTCATTCGCATCCACCGCATTTGCCTGGACTTTCCCTTTACCTCGAGGAACAAAATTCTGCTTCGGAGTATTAGCCGTCGTTTGACCTCTTTCGACCTTCTTCCTTTTGAGGAAATGTTCGGCTCGTTCTCCTCGCACTTTCAAGTCCTTCCAATATCTCGACAATTCATTACTTTGTTCCGGAATCTTTTAACGAAGTTCTCCACTAACTCTCCATCCTTCTGTTTCTTGTCGAACAACGTTCCGATTAAAACTTCGGTATTGTTATCAAAGAAATTCGTAAGAAACATGTCCTCCATGTCATCCCAACTGTTGATACTCCCTGGCTTGAGGCGGCGATACCAATCAAAAGCCGCTCCACGAAGAGTTCCCACGAATAGCCGCACCATTAAAGGTTCATTGCCGGAGATTATCCCCAAATGAGATTTGAAATATATCAAATGCTGAGTGGGGGAACCCTTTCTGTCGAACGGTGTGAAGTTAATCAAATTGAACTTTGCCGGATATGGGATTGATTCCCACTCTCTTGGATAAGGACAGGGTATCCTGGACTTCTTTACTTCCTGAGCACTCATCAACGTGTTGATTTTGCTTTCCAAGTCCCTTATTTTCTTATCCTCACTCATATCTTTCTTCGAGCGATTGCGGGGAGAAGTGACATGGTCCTCCTTTGTATTGTCATTTGAGGGTCACCCCAGCATTGTTATCAACGGGAGGGGTTTCCATTTTGGCGTTCTCGTCCATTTCCCGATCACTGTCAACCTAATTATTATGACGGCTGGACTCTCCCTGCTGATTCGTTAGCACCACAATTTGTTGGCTGTGCATATCTCTCATTTCTTGCATAGCCATTTCCATTTCAAATTTAAAATTATCTTTCTGCTTGGTCAAAGCGTCCTCAAGAATCTTAGCCATTTGCTCGGCGTTGATCATGAACGATTCGTAAGATTGTCCTGCACTGGATGTCGTATCATCAGAAGCTAATGTCGAGCAAGCATCTAACATTTCATCGTCCGAGGATCGTGACCTTCTGGATCTAGGTCTGATAGTTCCGGATCGCAGCCAAGTCATGCGCTGAGATACTTCTGCAAAAGGTTAAGGGCTAAAGTGTCGCAAGGATCTGCCTTTGTTGGCCATGTTGATAGTTACTTGAGGGAACTTGTCACCCAAGCCAGCTGGCCTTCTTCTGCGAAAATGCCTCGGCTTAACCTCGGATGTTCCGGTGGAGATTTTTTCAAACACTAAAACCCTTTGTGGGGCCTTAGTGCAGCAACATTCTGACAACACCATCTTGATTATCTTAGCACACGGATAGTGCGAGTCCGTGTCTCGGGTATTTCTTTTTGGGACTTATTCGTACCCCTAGCCCGATAGTACAACTCGTCAGTCTGATGACCAGAGCAACCCATCGTATGTTGGCATGACTTCCTAGGTATAATGTCGTCTTCGGACGAACATGTTTCCCTCTGGGGATACGACGTTTCATTGGCGTCTCCAAGAGTCACTCGTTCATATTTACACCTTCGTAAGCGTGAAACTCTAATGGGCTCTTGAACTTTGACTCGCAATCCGATGCGGTCGGTCATAGGGGCTTTCCTTTTGTTGTTATTGGGGGATTAGTACGACCCCCAGCCTGAATTGTTATTTGGGAACCTTTCAACGGCCCCAATCGCTGTTTCACAGGTGTTTTACCTCGATCTTCGGGGAAAGGACAAAGGCGGTCTTTCAGAGTAACTCTGAATTTTGTGAGATCCACGCTACCATATGGTTCCGTAGGAGGTACGGGGACAGTGGAAAGGGGATCTGAAGTTGACGAAGGTCGAACGGTAACCTCGTCCACTTTTGTCTTAGGCGCTGACTTCACCTTCGGCACCCACACTTGTTTGTGCTTGGGCGATTTTTTAACCGCCTCTTCCTTCTGCATCTCTTTTGCTTTTTGCAAAAGGACTCGGGCGTGTGCGAGCAACGCGTGGCGCTTCTGGATTCGCTCTTCAAGGGTAGAGCGGGTCCATTTGATGCGGACCCATTCATTCTTCTCTGCTTTGGAGGAGGGGTTGTTTGTTTGCCGTTGTTGTTCTCAGTGCTGCCTAGATTTTAGATCCACATCATAGCAGATCCCGTCCATTGGCTCCAAAGCCTTGGCCAGTTGACGTGTAAGGCGTTGGCGACGTCTTTGGCGTGCTCTCTTTGACAGAGTTGGCACGTCTTCACTAGCTAAGCTTTTACTAGAGGGGAGGCCCAGATCTACAGCTTCGACCTCGTTGGACACTGGAGGGGCGTCACGAGCTGTAGGTGCAGCAGCGGCGAGGGGATCTTAGATCTTTGAGCCTGAAGTCCAGCGAGTTTTCCCATAAGAGGAGGCCTTCCTGCGCTTAGGAGGAGAAGCGGATCTGGAGGAGGAGGAAGAGAGATACTCTTCAAACTTCTTCTGGTCGAATTCATATTCGACCTCTTCGTTCACCCGGATCTTGATTGTCGGTTGCGTCATAATAGCCTCGACAGCGAGGCTGTTGGTTCCCACAGTGGTCGCCAGCTTGTTTTCTTCGAAAGTTGCCTTCATTATTGATTTTATTATAACTTTAGTCATTTACAACGAATTCAAATAACAAAAGTAAAAAAAATTACAACTCTCTTGAAAATAAACACAAGATTTGTTTATCGTCTCTTGCTTGCATGAGTTCTTGGCTGGTGACGGGGACGTCAATATCCGTGGACCACCAGACGATCAGATCTGATCCGAAGCTTCGTTGATTCATGAAGGAATCAAGAATCCGAAGCACTTATCTCGACAACAGCGAGATAATTGCTCTTCTAAAAATCACCGCAACGGGGTAATCTTAAGGGACGAACACGCTCTTCTCTCCTGCACTGAAGAACTCGATCAATCTCCTCCTCTGTTCTAAAATTCGTGCACCTTCAGTCTTTAGTCCGGTAGGGCTTCGCCAACGCTCGAGAATTCCAGATCCGAAAAAATAAAGACCCTGGGGCTGTATTTATAGGCTTAGGGACCCCTGCTTTCAGATAAGAATGGTTGATTTCCTCTTATCCTTAGTTGTAACCACTTAACCACGTTCATGGATGATATTCTATCAGTTAAAACAAATCCAGGCTGTTAATGATCGAAAAACAGCTTTAATCTATCAAAATTCAGTTTTTTGGGTCTGCGGACACTCATGGGTGTCTCGGCCAAGCTTGGGCCGAGACACCTCTTGGTGTCTCGGCCAAGTCTTGGCCGAGACACCACTTAGTGTCTCAGCCAACTTTGGTCTGAACTTTGATTCGCGCGTTCTGTCCGTTTTCGTCGTATCTTCGTTGTGTGAACTCGGAATCATACGATTCAAGATGCATCGGAAAGCCGTTGAGAAGATCTACAAGCTCCCATGATTGAATCATATGTGGAGTGGATGGGATGTGGAAGACATTTCATCTTTTGTAAGTGACGCGGAGCTCCCAATCAGTTCGTTTCCTCATTGTTCTGCAGTTCCGTTGCTTCACATAGTTCATCGACTCACTCTGTGCATTTGTCATTGTCAAATGAGTTTCTATGACTCGAATAGCGACATCCATTGTCTTCTCTCTGTCTCAAGTCGTGTACGGGGACCTATAGGTAATTTTTGACGCCTACAGAATTGTCTGCTCTCTTCTAATCTCCATACCCAATATTTTCTTAGCAGCGCCCATGTCCTTCATCTCAAACTCTTTACCAAGTTAAGATTTGAACATATCTATCTCCGCCTTGCTTCTCAAAGCAATAAGTATGCCATCCATATACAAAAAAAGATAGATATAATCACCTCCACGAAGCTTCCGAATATAGACACAACAGTCATACTCACTTCTGAAAAACCCATGATTTAGTATGAAGGAGTCAAATCGTTTGTACCACTGCCGAGGAGATTGTTTCAATCCATAAAGTGATTTCCTCAAGCGATATACATAACGCTCCTTATCCTCAACCTTATAACCCTCAGGCTGATGCATATAGATTTCCTCCTCCAAGTCTCCGTGCAAGAAGGCCATTTTGACATCGAGTTGTTCCAGCTCAAGATCACCATAAGCAACAATACTCAATAGCACTCGAATCGAAGTGTGTTTCACCACGAAAGAAAAAATCTCATTGTAATCCATACATTCTCTTCGTATAGACCCCTTAGCTACTAGTCTAGCCTTATACCTTGTACCGTCGAGCTCGGAAGGATCCTCCTTTCTTTTATACACTCACTTACAACTAATAGCTTTCCTTCCGGCGGGTAATGGGACTACCCCCCTATGTTTCGTTCTTCCGAAGAGATTCTATCTCTTCTTCCATCGCAGCCAACCAACTCTTACTATCCCTGTCCCGAATAGATTCTTTCAAGGTGATCGGCTTAACATCCTCCATCGAGAGTGCGTACTCAACCAAATTTACCTGCCCATAGTACTTCAAAGGCTGGTCTGACCCTGACTTCTGAACCTACTTGTATGCTCGCCTTGGCCTAGTGGAGGCCAAACTGTCTTTGAGTTGTTGTTATTGTAGTGCATGTATATTTTCTTGCTAAACCTCCTCCTGTTCAATCTTATCATCACTCCCTTCCCGAGTGTCTCCATGATACTCCTCTTGAACATGACTAGAACCTGATTGGTCTTTAGGTTCTATCTCAATCACCTAGGATTTTGAAGTCCAAACAGTCTGTCCAAACAGTCTTAACACCATCATTCTCGGACGCCCTAGCTTTTGATAAAGCTATTATGGATTTCTCATCAAAGGTAATATCTCTGCTAATCACGAACTTGGAATCCTATGTACAACAAAGGTGATAGTCTTTTATGCCCGTTGCATACCCCAAGAATATTGTCTTCTTGGTCCTCGCGTCAAGCTTTCTCTTGTTGACGTGGTAGTAGGGGGTACATCCAAAAATCCTGAGCTTATCATAATCTGCATGCTCCCCTAACCATACCCGATAGGGTACATCACCATCCAATGTCGAATGTGGAGAACGATTCACTATGTAACAAGTTGTAGCAACCGCTTCTGCTCACCATTCTTTGCCCAAACTAGCATATGTGGAGAACGATTCACTATGTAACATGTTTAGATCCATGCTTTCGTGAGCGCGGGAACTCAACGGGCTCCTAGACTTCAACACGCAATCCCATGCGGTCAGTTACAGAGATTTTCCCACCGTATGGCCTCTTCCATTGCTCAGGAGGATGAGCACGACCCCTAGTATGATAAACTGCTTAGGATCTATTCAACGGGCCCAAGCGTTCTTTGACCGGGGTTTTGCCTTGATCCCTGTGCGAAGGACCGAGACGATCTATGATCTTCATCTTAAATGGGGAGAAGTCTACGCTGTTGTGGGGCTCCACCGGAGGTAAGGGATCAATTGGAGTAGGGGCGGAACTTGGTGGAACCGGAAAAACTGGTGCAGAATGTCTCCCGTCTTGGCCCTGGCGCTGGTTAGGACTTGGTGACCCGCGTCGATCCAGGTCACCTCAGGGTGACCTGCGGTTGGCTGGGTCACCTGGGTGTGACCTTTGATTTTTGGTCTTTTTAGCCGCTGTTTTGAGCTTCGACCTCCAGACTTAGCGCGGTCTTACTGGTTCTTTCACCATGATATCCTTCTGCAATTTCTATGCTTCTTGCACTAGAATTCTTGCGTGCGCAAGTAACATGCGGCATTTCTAAATTCATTCTTCAAGGGTTGAATGTGTCCTCTTGATGCGGACCCATTCATTCGTCATTGGTTTGGAGGAGGAGTTGCTCGCTCGCTGTTGTGGCGCTTGGTGCCTTCTGGCCTTCAGATCCGCCTCATAGCGGATCCCATTAACTGACTCCAAAGCTTTGGTCAGCTGGCGTGCGAGGCATTGGTGTTGCCTTTGACGTGCTCTCTTTGATAGGATTGGCGTGCCTTCAGCGGTTGACTCATTAATCAAGGAGGAGTCTAGATCTGTAGATCTGGCCTCGTTGGAAGCCGGAGAAGCGTTATGATCTGCAACTGTAGCGGCGGTGGCACGGAGATCATCTTCTTGAGTCTTCAAATCCGAAGACCAACGGACCTTCCTAGATTTGCGAAGAGAGGCGGATATGGAGGAGGACAAGTACTTCTCGAACTTCTGCTGGTCGAACTCATATTCGACCTCTTCATTCACCAAGATTTTGATCGCCGGTTGCGGTAGACAGCCTTGCAAGGCTGTTAGCTCCTACTGGGGTCGCCAGCGTGTTTGCGTCGGAAATCAATTTTATTGCTTTCGAATCCATTACAACTTCAAGCATTACAACGATTCAAAATAAAAGACAAATTAAATCTTTTTATAAGACTTTCCTTATAATGAAAAGAAACAGAAAGATTTCCTGAGAACACACGCAGAGATCGTTTATCGGTCTTCTGCTTGCGTGTGATCTTTGCCGATGCTGGGGAAGTTAATATCCATGGACTACCAAGCGATCAGATCAATCCGGAGTTTTGTTGATTCACGAAGGAATCAAGAAACCGAAGTAATTATCTCGGCAACAGCGAGATAACCACTCTTCTCGAGATCGCAGCTAGGTACAATCTCAAGGGAAGGAACCGGGCTATGGATCTGACAAACTCCTCTTCTTTATTTCGAAGAACTTGATCCGATCTCCTCCTCCTCTCTAAAATTTGTGCTCCTCAGTCTCTGATTCAGCAGGGCTTCGCTAAGGCTCGAGAATTCTAGATTCGTGCAAATGAAGGTCATAGGGCTGTATTTATAGGCTTTAGGACCTTTGTTTTTGGATAAGAACGACCAATTTGATCTTATCCTCAATTATAACCACTTTATCATATTCTTGGATAATATTAGATCAGTTGGAACAAATCCAGGTGGTTAACGGTCGAAAATGACTCAAAACGGCCTTTTTAGGCATGCGAACACCCATAGTGTTTCGGCCATGACCGAGACACCTTGGGTGCCGAGAGGTGTCTCGGCCTTAGCCGAGACACTCGCGGTGTCTCCGCTAAGGCCCGGGGCATTGTTTTGTGCATCCCGTCCATTTTCATCGTATATTCATCGTCTGAACTCGGAATTGCACGATTCAAAGTGTGAAGGAAAGCCAACGAGGAGATCTACAGGCTCCCATGGTTGAATCACATGTGGATATGGGACATGAGGGGTGCTTCGTCTTTCGTAAGCGAAGCATAGCTCCTAATCAGTTCGTATCTTCGTTATTCTGCAATTTCGTTGCTTCACACGGTTTGTTGACTTACTTCATGCGTTCATCGACGTCAATTAAGCTTCTGTGACCCGGATAGTGATGTTCCTCGTATTCTCTCTGTCTCGAGCCACGTGCGGGAATTCGTGGGCAATTTTTGACGCCTACATGTATACTCTGTACCGTTATCAGATCTCAATGTCTTCAGTTTCTTGTCTGTTCTATTCTCAACCATTGCTTTCTACTTCTTTAATGTCTCGAATACTTCATTCTTATGCTTAAGAAAATAAATCCAATCATACCTAGAATAATCATCTATGGACGGGACAAAATATCTGGAACCGCCCTTGGAAATTATTAGAGCCGGACCCCAAATATATGTGTGCACATAGACTAATATTCCTCTGTTATTGTGCTTGCTTTTCAAGAACTGGACCCTATGCGCCTTTCTGTACACACAATCATCACAAAATCCATGCAATGTTTCTTCATGTTCTTTAGCAAACTTTCCTTACCAAGCAGATCTAGACCCTTCTGTGATATGTGCCCAAGCCGCCTATGCTATAACCGAGTGTGCTCACATGGGTCTCCACCACTTCCATCAGTTCCAACCGCTGCATCTCCTATCAATGTCGTACCCGAGAGAGTATATAGGTTACCATGACGATTACCCTTCATCACTACTAAGGAACCTCGAACAACCTTCTTTACTTCGTTCTCTGTAACTATCTTGCAGCCACCGGATTCCAACGCGTCAATTGAGATAAGATTCTTTCTCAAGTCGGGAACATGCCTCACATCCATCACGGTTCTAACCACTCCATCATGCATCTTGATTTTGATATCACCAAGCTCCACTATTTTACAAGTATGGTTATTCTCCATCAATATGGTTCACCATTAATGCTTTTATAGTCAGTAAACCACTTCCTATTTGGGTAAATATGGTAAAAGCAACCCGAATTAAGAATCCACTTACCGAAGATATCTTCACCACCCGTAACGACGTAGCATTTTTTTTTGCTCCCTTCCTCCGAGACATAGCTCGCCTCTTCATTGCCTTCTCTTCTCTCGTTTTTCTTGTTGTTTTTCTTCCTGCCTACCTTTTTGTTAGGACAGACGACCTTGAAATGCCCAAGTTCACCGCGTTCGAAAAACGGTCTTCCTTCAAGAGGTTTTGATTTCGATCTAGACTTTCATTCCTTACCTTTTTCTCGCTCATTGCTCCTTCCTCTTACAAACAATTCATGTGCTTGCTCCTTGTTATCACTAGTAGCCATATCACTAGTTGTAATTTTTCAAAGATCATCTGCTAGAATCGACTCTCTAGTCTCATCCATCTTCAAATTGTCACCTACAAGCATCAATGTTTGTACCAGGTTCTCATAAGACTTTGGTAAAGAAAGAAGTAGCTGAAATGCTTGATCTTCATCTTCTACTTTCACATCAATGTCCTTCAAATCCGATATGATCCTATCGAACTTGTTGATGTACTTCCGTATTGATGATCCTTCCTCCATCTTGCAAGTATACAATTTGGATTTCAAGTAGATTTTATTTGTTAGACTCTTCGTCATGAAGCTACTCTCTAACTTTGACCATACGCCTGCAGCCGTTGTCTCTCCATCCACCAAGAAAGCTATATCCCTCTCAAGAAATAAGATAATCGACGTTCGTGCTTTGAGATCTAATTCTTTCCAATCCTCATCAGACATATCTTTGTGCTTCTTTTCTCTTCTTGTCAAAGCCTTATGCAATTTTTGCGAAATCAACGAGTTTTTCATCTGCATCCTCTAATAAGAAAATCATTCTTCTCATTGAACTTTTTGATCTCATACTTTTCCACTTTAATTGTTTTACTGGTAGACGTCATTCTCCGATTGTTTTAGTAAATCCGCTTCTCTTAGGAATTTCAAAAAACACCTTGTATGCACCACACAATAACGGGTAGTCCAACACTTAGAGTAGTGGGTCTTGTGGGATTGACAATCGTGTGCATTATAAAAGTTTTCGGTGAACTTTGAAAACCGAATTGTGTAGTATTTTTGAGATAATGAAGAATCTCCTCAAGGTCAAGAGCGGAGACGCAGGTCGAGTGTTAGACCGAACTCCATAATCATATTGTTTGTTTGTGATTATTTCTTTGGCGCACTATTGTTCTTTATATCTTGTGATTATTGTTTATATCGCCTATTGTTTTACTATTTATCCTCTCATATATCTTTGTGTATATCATATTGCTAGAACATTGCATTATAAGTTTTTAGTTGGCATCATAAACAGATTAGATTAGCAATTACCCTATTCACCCCCCTCTAGGGTACTTTCGAGGTGCCGAGTGACTAGTCGAACAGACTTACTGTGAGTCATTTTTTTTACTAAAGGGGCGACAAGTACCGCCCTTCGAGTCGATCTAAGAAAAGGTCGACTCGACGAGTCGGCTAAGTCAGGATCCTAAGTGTTCCTGACTACAAATTTGATTTGAGCGACGTACAAAGAGGGACATCTGTCCATTGCTAGCAAGGTATCATTCTTTGGCGATGAAAATACCATAACAGTGGGCAATGCTTCTTCAAGTAGCTAGGTTTTTAGCATCGAAAATAAATTATTTCAGTATCGAAATCACTAGATATACATTTATTTAATATACTTGTATAGTGATCTTATTTGTCTTGCATGAATTTTTGACCATCCTTCGACTTGAGGAAATATTCGTAGCCTTTAATACTTTGATTAGCTTGGCTATTTTCTTCCTCAGAGATTAGGCTCAATTTCTTCTTCTTCTTAGATTGAGATTTTTCCTTCTTAGTTTTGAAGGCTAATGACTTCTTTTTTGTATCTTCTTCTGAGACATTATCTCTCTTTTAGACGAACTTCATATCTCATGAGATGTCCTACAAGATCATCAAGAGAAAGATTAGAGAAATTTTAAAGTTTTTTGACAACTGTTACCTCAAGTTCGCAATAACGAGAGAGAGAATTGAGTATCTTTTTGCATAGCTCCTTATTTTGGTAATCTTTCCTTAAGGCTTTAAACTTACTCACAATATTAGTGAATCATGTGAACATGTCATGTATGCTCTCTGAGGCTTCATCTTAAAGTTTTTGTATTTGCTCACTAGCATTGTAAGCTTTGCTTCCTTTACCTAAAAACACTAGTAGAAAATCTCACATCTTAGACGAAATATTCTAGACAAAATTTTTTCCGTCTAGTTTAGTGTTAAACTAGATGAAAATTTTCGTCTGAAATATTTCGTCTAAGATGCAAATATCCTAGATAGAATTTCCGTCTAGGATAGCAAAATAAACAGTTTTATTGTTTTAATTTTTTTTAAAATGAGACTAACATCCTAGATGAAAAATCCGTCTAGAATGTACATAAAATTTTGGTCTACAAAGGTGAGTCCCCCATTTCACAAGAGGGCGCCCTTCCATACAAAATCCATCCCCAAAATTCGTATCGCCGCCTAAATTCTCAAACTACGAAATAAACCCCCCCAAAAGTTTTATCCCCCATTCAGACCTCCTTCCTCCACCAAAAAAATTATTTCTCTCTCAAACTTCCCCCTCCTCCACCGCTTGCCAATAACTCACCTCATGCTCCAAATCTAACCTCAAGAGACCTCACCAAACACTAACCCTAGATCTCGCCAATCTCGAGTTCAATGGCGGCGACACCGGTCGGCGGAGGGGTGAACTCGCGGAATAAGCAGCTGAGGAGGGAGCTGGATTTGTATGCCTCGCTTGTCAATTGCTTCAACTTGCCTGGGTTGCCGAACCGACTTGAGAATGTTGATATTGTGGGGAGTACTCGTGGTTGGAGCATGAGGTGGTTCCTGGAGTTGTGGAGAGCCTTAAGGTAGTTTTTAATTTCGTTAAAAGATGAAAAATTTTGGGTGTTTTTTAGAATATTTTCGTTGTTGACGTCCAAAATCTGGTCAAAGATGGTTTTTTTTTAAATATGGATTGAAATCAAAATGAAATGCATATGGGTTTTGTTTATAGCGATGATAACTCAGCTTTAAGGCAGGTATAAGTTCAAACTTCAACGGCAACAGAATGGTGAAATAAATCAGAATGCGTGAAATGAAAAAACATCAATCCTTTGGTTATCTAAATATTCCAAATGTTTAGTTTAAAGAGTATACTACGTCCTGTTATCAGATTAATGTATGGGAAGCTTCCAAATATGATGGTTTTATTTACACATGTTTTAAGGCTTGTTTAGTATTACTTGTTGTAGTGTAGCAATTTCAAGGTTGATCATCATTTATTTTAGGGAAAAACGCTTCCAGCCCCTAAAAGCCAAGAAAACGTGATTCCCACCCCTAAGACTTTGTCAACGGGTGTTTTGCCCCCAAAAATAAAGAGTTTGTTCTCTGAGCCCCCAAAACACAAAACCCAAGAGATTAAAATATGTGAAGACCATAATACCCTTCTCTCTCTTTCTCTTTTTATCATGATATACTGAGATGATAGTTGAAATGACTGACGAGGATTATTTTATTATTTTCGTTGTTGATGAGGGGAATTAACTGTTTGTATTGGGAGATTGTTAAAGTTAGAGGTTAATTGTTAATGTTATGATTTAATTGTTAAGGTTACGAGTCAATTGTTAAGGTTATGGATCTCTTCTATATATATATATA
>BQKN01000068.1:828457-894819 GCA_022839385.1 Asparagus kiusianus | reverse complement strand
TTAACAATTGACCCGTAACCTTAACAATTAAACCCGTAACCTTAACAATCTCCCAATACAAACAAAAACAATTAATTTCCTAATCAACAAAGAAAATAATAAAAACGAAAATAATAAAATAACAATTCCCTTCAATCATTTCAAGATCATCACAGTAACATCATGATAGAGAGAGAGAGAGAGAATAGATCCATAACCTTAACAATTGACCCGTAACCTTAACAATTAAATCGTAACCTTAACAATTAACCCCTAACTTTAACAACCTCCCAATACAAATAGTTAGTTCTCCCTCATCAACAACGAAAATAATAAAAAATAAAAATAATAAAATAATCCTCGTCAGTCATATCAACTATCATCTCAGTACATCATAATAAAGAGAAAGAGAAGGGTATTATGGTCTTCACATATTTTAATCTCTTGGGTTTTGTGTTTTGGGGCTCAGATAACAAACTCTTTATTTTTGGGGGCAAAACACCCGTTGGCAAAGTTTTGAGAGTGGGAAACACGTTTTCTTGACTTTTGGGGCTGGAAGCATTTTTTCCTTTATTTTAACATGTTCCATAAAGTTGCAGATCAATCACTCCATAGCATGACACACGCACAGAAACACTCACGCAAGCATACATGCAGATCCCCACCTATGATGTCTATCATATCACTAGGTGGACGTCCTACGCAGAAATAACTCTTTGAACGAGAATTTAGAAGATTTTAGGCATTGATTAGTTTCTTCTTTTGTTTACGGTGCAACAATTTAATTCGTTGAACTTTTAGTAATGCATTTTGGGCGCTTTAAATGTATTGCATTATGTAAAACTTTCCAAGTGTGTGCGTGGGTAGTAACTTCGTACATATCCTTCTACGTATTGTACTGCTAGTGTATGGAGAACCCACAGAAAAATTGTTTTGAAGTTGAAAAAAATCAAGTAAGACCAGCACATTATGATGCACATTCAGTGTTCGGTAGAAAAAGACAAATGCATCATGGTTATTTTCTTTATTTGATGAATTGGAGACTATTTATTAAAAAGTCAAGCCACTTTTCCAGAAATGAGATTACATTGTTCTTTGTAACTTTTATCTGTTTATGTTAAGTTAGCAGTCCTGGGGTTATTCTCATTCTCACTTTTGAGTGAAATCAGTTTGGTTACATGGAACAAGGCTGATTATACTCATCCAAATGCACTTCACTCTGTTTAGGCAGTTGCAAATTTGTCAAAATTGAGCATATGTTCACAAATGAACAACAAAATTTTGGACTTACTTGGCATTTGAATTGGACATAATGCACTGTACAACTAACCGATATTGAATGCTAGCTGGTGATCGTGCTTCGAAGAACAGTTTGGTGACGTGATAATTGAACTGAACAATGAACATAATTATCTTTTGCCTTGAACTGGATATAGTTTTCTTTTTGCCAGACCAATTTGAATGCCTAAACGAGAGGTCTTGGTGGGGGGTTTTTCAAAGGTTTTCTTTTTTATTTAAATAGAAACTTTCAGTTGGTATGCAATCAACTTTGGCATATATACAAACAGAAATGCCTCCTTTATACATAAAGAAAAATTGGAGGTTTGCCTAAAGTCCCGACGCCGTAGTTAGTTGAGATTAAGGATAAGTAATACTTTCCAGTTAGTTTAAAATCCCTTAGAAATGAACTTAATGTAATGCAGAATCATGTTTTCTTTGCTTGATCGTGAGGTGTGAAACTTGCAATAAACGTTGACCTGTTATACTCCTATCCTATGTAATATAATGCATACATGTTTACAATCCCATATTTGGTCATAATCAGTGTCTTCACTAAAATTTCTTATATACAAACTATGCATAATTTATTTGGAATGCTAACATGCTACCAGTATTTGGCACTAATGCTAAGTTTGTACTCGTTGCCGATGTTATGTGACAAAGACTATTTATTTGAAACAGGGTGCAACTTCACGACTTTACATGTATATTTCCTTGACAAAGATTTTGAACCCTGATTGTAGAAGAACGAACCTGATGGAGGTGAGAAAGCTCGCCTGAGGCGCAGGCTTGACGAGCTCGCCTGCAGGCGAGGGTGAGGTGCTCAGGCGAGGGTGGATAGGCAAGGAAGCTCGCCTGCGTGGAATCGTGGAGCTCGCTTGTCGCTCGTGGATCTCACCTGTGGGTCTTGGAGAGGCGAGGATGGAGCTCGCCTGTGGGCGAGTTTGGTTCGAGCTCTCCTGTATGATCACGAACTCGCCTACTCGTGATGTGTTCGCCTGCGGAGATGTGGTGGGATCCAGCTGGATCCCACCTGATTGAAGAGAGCTCACCCTAGGGTTTCCCTATAAAAGGGAAACCCTGTTCACAGAGGAGTGTGAGCGCGATTTGGGAGCGGTGAACGAAGTGAGCAGGGGTTATTTCCTCTGGCGGCGGCTCTTCTCTTTCTCTCTGCGTTTTTGGTTTGAGCCCTATTTGGTTCCTGTTCTCATTAATAAGGGAAGAGGAGTTGGTGAAATTAAAATTGGGGAAATTTGAGTTAGGTAAGAGAGAGAGAGTGTGTGTGTTTGAGATGTGATTTTAATCTAAAATCACCTCCTATTTGATAGAGAGATCACAAGTTTGAGATCTTCTCTCTTGTTTATAATTTCTTATTATTAATAAGAAATTATTATGCCGCTTTCGTGGACGTAGGCAGATTTGCTGAACCACGTAAAATTTGGTGTTTTGCATTTGTGTTACTTGTTCTGGTTGTTGATTAGTGTTCCAATCATTTGTAATTGTGTGTCTTCGATTCCGTTGCGCACAACAAGTAGTATAAGAGCTTCGGGTTTGACTTAGGGTTCGTTTTGGATAAGAATGCTAGGGTTTGGATTCTTATTTGAAGAGATTGAATTATCAACATGGGTGAAACAAGTACATCAGGATCGTCTCTTTCAAAGGCGATACAAGGGTTGAGCATTAATAATACAAAAATTGATGTTCAAAAATTTGATGGCAAGATAAACTTCGGTTTGTGGAGATGTCAAGTGATGGATGCATTAGACGCCCAAAATTTGAAGGAGACTCTTGAATTACAAGAGAAACCCGAGGATATGGAGGATAAGATTTGAAAGAAAATGAATAGTAGAGCGTGTGAGGTTATTTGATCATGTTTGATGTCAGATTTGATCCATGATGTGATGAACGAGACGTCGGCGAAACGGTTGTGAGAAACACTCAATGAGAAGTATCTTACGAAGATCATTGAGAATCGATTTCACTTGAAGAAGAGGTTTTACCAATTCAAGATGAAGATGGGAGTTTCCATTAGAGAACATGTTAATAACTTCACGAAATTGCTATCGGATATGGCCAATGTAGATATCATGGTAGAAGATGAAGATAAGACGATGTTGTTGCTATGTTCATTGCCAGAGGATGATTTTGGTACCTTTGTCCTTACGATGATCAATGGTAGAACCATTGTTAGCTATAAGGAGGTGACCTCAGCATTGATTAACTATGAGTTGAGGAATAGAGATAGTGAACCCTCCGAGAAGGCATTGGGAGATGCATTGGCAGTGAGAGACCGTAGTTAAAACTACCGTCCATTTAATCGCTCCAAGTCGAAGCAAGGAGGTGGCTATAAGAGTGTTGGTAGGAATCAATGTCGTTTTTGTAAAGAAGAAGGACATTAGAAGATCGACTGCCCCAAGTTGAAGGACAAAGCCGGGAAGAATAAAAGGAAAGCCATACAAGCTTCAGAGGTGAATGTTGCCAATGCTAGTGGCGACAATTCAGATTCAGATTCTTCGGGCTACTCATGCCCAACATTACCATTAGTTTGTTATGTCGACTTTACGGAGTAGATGTTGGATTCAGGTGCTACATATCATATTTGCCCTAGGAGGGATTGGTTCTCCAGCTTTGAGGAGCTGGAAAGAGGGGGGATGTCATACTTTTGGGAAATGACCACGTATGCCCTATCAGTGGTATTGGTACATTCCGGATCAGGATGTGTGACAGGGTGACTAGGGAGTTGAAGGAACTGAGATTCGTTCCTCAATTGACGAAGAATATCATTTCACTTGGAACTTTGGAGGTAGCTGGCTATAATGTGATCTTGGAGAATGCAACTCTGAAGGTCACAAAGGGGCCTATGATGGTGATGAGAGGTTTTAGGAAAAACAACCTTTACTACTTGAAGGGCAAGACAGTAACATGGGGTCTGGCAGTTTTGATTACCACAGAGGAGGATACTACCAGCTTATGACACAAGAGATTGGGACACACTGGTGATAAGTCCCTACAGGTATTGGCAAAACAGGGGCTATTGAAGGGTGCAAAGACCTGCAAGATAGAGCTGTGTGACTATTGCAAACTTGGGAAGAAGACAAAAGTAAAACTCGGCACCGTAATTCACAATACCTAAGATATATTAGATTATGTTCATACTGATGTTTGGGGTCCTTTCAAGAACACATCTCTTGGTGGGGCTAATTATTTTGTCACTTTCATTAATGATTATTCCAGGAGAAATTGGGTATACCATATGAAGCATAAACACGAGGTCCTTGATATATTTGTGGAGTGGAAGAAGAAAGTGGAGCTGCAGACAGGTAGAAAGGTGAAGGTACTCCATTCGGATAATGGTGGTGAGTACAAGAGTGATCCGTTTTTGCAGTTTTACCGGGATTACGGCATTAGTTGACACTTCATAGTTAGGGAGACACCGCAACAAAACGGGGTGACTGAGAGATTGAACCATACCTAGCTGGAGAAGGTGCGTTGTATGCTCTCACAGAGTGGATTGGCTAGACCCTTTTGGGCCAAAGCGTTGGTTTATGCAAGCCATCTCGTGAATTACCATGCACTGCGATACATAGAAAGACTCCTATGGGAAAATGGTCTGGTTCAGCGGCTAGTGATTATGAGTTGCTCCGGATATTCGGGTGTCCAGCTTACTATCATGTGAATGATGGGAAATTGAATCCGAGAGCTAGAAAAACAGTTTTTATGGGCTTTAGAGATGAAGTTAAAGGCTTCAAGTTATAGGATCCACAAGACAAGAAGATGATCACTAGCAGAGATGTCACGTTTGATGAGGCTCACATGATGAGGTCTCAGATTCCTCAGCAGGTAGAGAAAGGCCATACTAGTGGGGTATCACAGTAGGTGGAGGATGATGTGACTCCATAGACTTCAGATAGCACTGTATCTATTAAGATTCCTACAGAAGTGACACTAGGAGGAGATGATATAATAAATGGGCAGGTAGAGGATACAGTGGATGTTGGGACTCAGGAACAGGGTCATGTTTAGGAGTCCATTGCAACTAATAGACCAAGAAAAAATATTCGTCGATCAGCTAGATATGATGACGTGATGGTTGCATATGCTTTATCAGCTAAGATCATTGGTGATTTGGTTCCTTCTACATATAAGGAAGCACAGTCAAGCCCTAACTCAATCAGGTGGAGGGAAGCTATGGAGGAAGAGATGCAATCTCTTCATAAGAAAGACACTTGGGAACTTGCAAAGCTACCGAAGGGTAAGAAGGCTATTGGATGCAAGTGAGTGTATGCAAAGAAAGATGGATTTTCTTATGGGGACATTCGATACAAAACCAGATTGGTTGCCAAAGGGTATGCCCAACTTGAGGGCATAGATTACAACGAGGTATTCTCACCTATTGTAAAGCACTCGTCGATAAGAATACTATTAGCGTTGGTGGCACAGTTGGATTTGGATTTGGTCCAGATGGATGTGAAAATAGCCTTTCTACATAGAGATTTAGAAGAGAAGATTTATATGTCACAACCTATGAGTTTTAAAGCTGTAGGCAAGGATGATTTAGTATGTAAACTGAAGAAACCTCTTTATGGATTGAAAAAATCACCGCGACAATGGTACAAGAGATTTGATAGTTTCATGATTGGCCAAGGGTATACGAGGAGCCCATATGACCCATGTGTGTACATGCACAAGCTACTGGATGGAGAGTATATTTATTTGTTGTTATACGTTAACGATATGCTCATTGCTTCCAGAAACTCTTCAGCTATTAGGAAGTTGAAAAAGGAATTGTCATCCGAATTTAACATGAAGGACCTTGGAGAAACAAAGAAGATATTGGGTATGGAGATTGAGAGAGACAGGGTGAAGGGGAGATTGAAGTTGACACAAAGGAGTTACTTGCAGAAGATGCTGAAGAAATTTAGTTATGATGGCAATGCCAAGGCGGGGTGAGTACTCCATTAGCTCCCCACTTTAAGCTATCAGCTAAGATGTCACATGTTTCAGTTGAGGACCGTGAATACATGTCCAAAGTTTCATATGTCAATGCTGTGGATAGCTTGATGTATGCAATGGTGTGTACAAGGCCAGATTTGTCACAGGCCGTGAGCATGGTATCTAGGTACATGCACGACCCCGGGAAGGGTCATTGGGAGGCCGTGAAGTGGATTCTACGATATATCAAAGGTACCGTGGATGTTGGTTTGGTATTCGAGAAGAATGAGAAGAATAGGCAGGATTGTATTGGTTATGTGGATTCTGATTTTGCGGGGATCTTGACAAGCGCCGATCTATTACAAGATATGTATTTAAATTGGCAGGAGCACCGGTGTATTGGAGATGCACACTTCAGTCTACAGTGGCTCTCTCCGTTACGGAGGCAGAGTATATGGCATTGACTGAAGCTGTGAAGGAGGCTTTATGGTTGCAGGGGGTATTGGATGACTTGGGGATTGCACAGGATACCATCAGGGTACATTGTGATAGCATGTCAGCTATCTATTTGGCCAAGAACCAGGTGTATCATGCCCACACAAAGCACATTGATGTCAGATTCCATTTTGTTCGAGACGTATTGGATGATGGAGACGTTAGATTGGAGAAGATCCACACAAAGGATAATCCGGCAGATATGTTGACCAAAGTTGTCACTAGAGTGAAAATTGGTCATTGTTTGGAATTGTTGAACATCCTTCATTGTTGAGGGCCTTTGGAGGCCATTAGGTGAACTACGTGAAGGCTTGATTCATTGAGCAAGAGGATACGTAGGCAGCCATTTATGATGCAACCGATTTGGTGAGTTGATACCGACATTTGGAGAGTATTCACATTATTGTTTGGGTCTCGACTTGTTGTGGATTGAGTCCGTTGTTGTGGTTTGATTCCACTTCGTACTGGACGCAACAAGTGAGACGGTTGGTATTAGTGTCGACTCAGTTTTGGGAAAATTTCACCGAGGTGTAGATTTGTAGAAGAACGAACCTGGTGGAGGCGAGAAAGCTAGCCTAAGGCACAGACTTGACGAGCTCGCCTGTAGGCTAGGACAAGGTGCTCAGGTGAGGGTGGACAGGCGAGGAAGCTCGCTTGTGTGGAATTGTGGAGCTCGCCTGTCACTCGTGGATCTCGCCTGTGGGTCTTGGAGAGGCGAGGATGGAGCTCGCCTATGGGCGAGTTTGGTTCGAGCTCGCCTATGGGCGAGTTTGGTTCGAGCTCGCCTGTATGATCACGAGCTCGCCTGCTCATGATGTGTTCGCTTGCGGAGATGTGGTGAGATCCAGTTGGATCTCACCCGATTGAAGAGAGCTCGCCCTAGGGTTTCCCTATAAAAGGGAAACCCTGTTCACAGAGGAGTGTGAGCGCGATTGGGGAGCGGCAAACAAAGTGAGAAGGGGTTATTTCCTCTGGTGACGGCTCTTCTCTTTCTCTCTCTGCGTTTTTGGTTTGAGTCCCATTTGGTTCCTGTTCTCATTAATAAGGGAAGAATAGTTGGTGAAATTAAAATTAGGGAAATTTGAGTTATGTAAGAGAGGGAGAGAGAGAGAGAGAGAGTGTGTGTTTTTGAGAGGTGATTTTAATCTAAAATCACTTCCTACTTGATAGAAAGATCTCAAGTTTGAGATCTTCTCTCTTGTTTATAATTTTTCTTGTTATTAATGAGAAATTATTGTGCCGCTCCCGTGGACGTAGACAGATTTGTCGAACCATGTAAAATTTGGTGTCTTGCATTTGTGTTATTTGTTCTGGTTGTTGATTAGTGTTCCAATCTCATTTGTAATTGTGTGCCTTCGATTCCGCTGCGCACAACACTGATTTGATAGCATAATTTCTTGTTTAGAAGCACTCACCGCTCAATTGAGCCCACTTTCAGGTCATTTTTGCAATTTTCATATTTTTATTGTTTTATTTTCCTTAAATAACTATGGTGACAGGAACTGTGTCAGATTCAGCAGTAGTAGCTCTCTTCATCTTATTTGCCCCACTGCTCTTGCCACCACAAGTATCCATCTCGACCTGTGTCATTTTTTGAGGATTTTATCATTTGTTAACTTCTCCTATATTGAAAATTTAAGATATATATGGTATATGATGCAAAGTGCAACTTACATGTAGGCTTCATCTTGGATAATCAAGAATGAGAATATGATGAGCTCGTAGAGGGTTTTAATTGGTGGCAGAGATTCTTGAGGAGATGCAAGGGAGTCATATAATTGTACTCATTTTTTGTAATTATTTACAATTTTTATTATTGTACTGATTTTTTTATGTTGTCAAACATTAAATTGTATGCTATCTTTTTTCTAATTGTTAGGAGAATTAAACTAATACTTGTACTTTCAATTTTTGCAACATTCAATAATATACTCATTTAAAGTTTTACAGTTTGTATTATTGTTGAAGAGAATTGTAGTGGTGTTTGTAATTAGATACTGTTGATAATAAAGTGGATTAGTGTGGTTATATAGGAGCAAATATTATTTATTATATATATTTTAAAATAATTACTACATCCTAGACGAAAATTCCGTCTAGGATACGTATCCTAGATGCAATTTTTGTCGAGGATAATATCAGTATCCTAGGCGAA
This sequence comes from Asparagus kiusianus, assembly GCA_022839385.1. NCBI lineage: Eukaryota > Viridiplantae > Streptophyta > Magnoliopsida > Asparagales > Asparagaceae > Asparagus > Asparagus kiusianus. The sequence goes on along the minus strand of BQKN01000068.1, from coordinate 885,977 downwards.
ATTTTCATCTAGGATACTCATCCTAGATGGAAATTTCATCTAGGATATATCTTAAACGGAATTTCCGTCTAGGATTATCCTAGATGGTTGTCTTTTCCATCTAGAATCATCCTAGACGGAATTTGTTCCGTTTAGGATGCATTTCCATCTAAGATAGTTTTCTAAATGGAATTCCGTCTAGAATGACACATTCTCGACGGAAACAGACTAGACCAACATCCTAGATGGAATTCTGTCTATGATGATTAATTTAGACGGAAATTTGGCTATTCTAGATGAAAAATTCCGTCTAGAATGCTTTGTTTTTTTACTAGTGAAAGTTCCCTCATAAGTAACTTCCAATATCTTCCAGATTTCCTATGTAATAGTACAATTAGAGACAAGTTAAATTATTCAGTAGTAAGCGAGCAAGATAAAACATTTATAGGTTTCAAATAATAACAAAAGCCTTTTGGTGCTGAGGAGTCCATTTATCTATAGGAAATTTAGTAACAACTCCTGCTATATTCTTAGTGGGATTATGATACATGTGTTTGACATACTCTCAAATATCAAAATCAGTAGATAACAAAAAAAATCATGCATGCTTTTCAATATGTGTAACTGGTGTCGTTAAAATTTGGAGGACGGTTGATGGCTCGTCCTTTAGAAAAGCCTAAAACGATGGCAAGGCTTGATATCTCTACCCCTCATTATGATACCTAAAATATGGGTAATAAGGCTCTAATACTACTTGTTAGAATTGGGATGTAAGCCTAGGGGAAGTGAATAGGAATTATATAAATTTTAGACTAACTCAGAATAAGTAGCGGAAATAAAATAAGCGAAAAACTGAAAGCAAACCAACATATAAATACTTGAAATTTTCATAGCGATTCGGATCAAAATCCTATGTCTATTCTCACTTTTCATGAAGCATCTTTTTCACTATGACTAGAGTTGACCTAAATCGCAACATGATTTGGTAGGCTTCAAAGACCGCACCTTAGAATCTATCCAAAATCAGTCGTCTAACTTAACTATTTACAATGACCAGAAAAAACCTAGCCCTAGATAGCCAACCTCTCAATTAACCTAGTTTCAGTATATTAACCCTCAATTACTTCGATTTGAGGACGTCATCAAACTCACAAGTTTAAAAATATAACCAATACAAAATAAATAAAGAACAAAATAATAATCTTACAGCCCTTTAATAAACCATTCTCCACATCAATATAGATGAGGATTTGTGAAGAAATAATGTAGCATTGTAGGCATAGGGCACTCCTCTCTCAATTAAACTCCAATGAAAAGCGTAACGAGAAGAAGCTAGAATGAGGTTGAGGGGACTAGATCATCTCTCTCTCTCTGTCTCTCTCTCTCTCTCTCTCAAATCCTAAAAAGATCTCTTCTTTTTATGCAATTGTCTCTCTATATTCTTCTTTCATAGGTCTTGATAGAATACGAAAGAGATACTTTGATCTGAGCTCTAATAGAAAGATCAAATCAATCAATGAACAACTATGATTAAATTTAAAAATCTGCTAAAATGCATCATAACCATCGATGGTGGGTCATAATCATCGATGACATGTTGATGACCAGCGATGGTTGATTGTAGTCCATCGATTGTGCAAATTCTACTTTCTGGATTTCTCTGATTGTTGACTGTAGTCCATCAATAATTCTTGATCATTGATGGTTGACTTTAGGTCATGGATGGTTAGATACTTTATTTTTATATTCTCCGATTCTTTCCTTTAGTCCATTGATAATTTTGTTGATCACCGATGGTGCCTCGTGACCATTGATGACTCAAAGGCTGAAATTAACGTTTTGTGTTGATTTTTGCATCATTCTAAACTGCTACTTGTCCGTGCATGTTTATTTCTGAAATATATCATCTCACAAATATATTAGTAGCAAATGAGACTTTGTTATTCATCAAACAAGAGATATTGCATGAACAATGTTCAAACACTTTATCAAAGAACATCATCATCTCTCATAAAAAATGACGAAGAGCAATAAGTTTTTAAAATTTAACAAATTTGTTACTATATTAAATAGTATCTTGATTGATTTGATTTTATTATATAAAGTCACTATTTAGGGTGATTGTTATTCCAAAATTGTAGGGATAATTTAAAAATCTCAAAATGCGAATTTTTTAACTAAAATATCTAAACGTGCAGAAAGTATCATTTCTCTCTTTTTTAAGAAAAAATAAAAAATCTATAAATTTGGTAGTTGAAAATAAGGCATCTTAAAAATTTTGCATAAGATTATATTTGGAAACAAATATACCAAAAATATAATGTCCCTCCCATTTGTTTTAAATTTTAAAATATTAATTAATTAATTTAACTTAAAATAAATCGCTTAAAATCTGCATAAGAAAACTTTTGCAATAAATAAAAATGATTGCGGTGAACAATATCCCAAACTGAGTTTGGATTTATTTTTAAAAACTATATATCTTGGATACAAGTTAACGGATAAGATAGAGCACATGGTGTCATCGGCTAAGATCCTTGTCGACGTGTCAAAATTAGACTTTTGAGAAGCAAGTTGATGTGTTATGATGAGTTGTGAAAGTTGTTGCTGATGTGTCAAATAGTAAGGTCTTTGGGTGTTCCTGAATTTTAGGTAAGATTTAAAAGTTCTTTTAATTTTTAATTTTTTGATAATATATTGGTTAATGATATAGTAAAAGACTTACATTGGCCTCAAATCTACATGGTATTTTCAGAATTTTCTTGTGTGTTTTTTCACATAGTTTTATTAATACCCATGGGAAACTAATATAGCCCTATACTTAGAAGGTATAAGTCAATTGGGATATTTTCATGCGAAGTGAGATATTTGTTAAAGTGGAATAATTTTTTAATAGTGGGATATTTTAGTGGAATAAATAGGAACATTTTTGTAAAGCAACATATTTGATAAAATAACGTGAGATAGATTTTGTAATTATGAAGTATATACTTATGCATCTTGAGGATAAAAAAACTATTCACGTATCTTAAACTTACTATTATTAATTGATAATTGTTTACAAGAATATCATTTACTATTAAATAACTTTTGGTTAGACTATAAGATTTTGACGATTATTATTATAGCATATATTGTAGCCTTTTTATTTTTAAATTATTATTATAGTACAAGTCTAGAAAAAAGTTTTTCCCATTTCCCTTCCCTTTTTCGCTCCCTGAGATCTGTTTCCCTCATCTCTCAATTTTATTGTTTAATAAATTATGGATTGATACAATCTTTACCTTTATATTAACTATATAATTATAATGTTCGGTAAAAAAGAAAATAACAGTTATGACTAAGAGGAGACGAGATCTGATTTGATGGCATGATCTAATGATGGTGATGGCCATAGTAGTGAAGAAGTAAAAAAAAAAGATAAAAATAAAATAATAAAATAAATAGGAGTTCTAGTTATTTACTATCTAGTTCCAATCTAAAACTTAGCATAATTTGAGAGACTAGAACTCTCATTTTTGTATAGAAAAATAAAAAAAGTGGGATAAATTTGTACAATTATCCCAGTTCTAGTTTTGTCAGAGTTCTAATAGACTAACACTGTAAAATTTTATTCTAATTTTAATTCTAATTGACCAACACTATAAAGTTTTATCCTAAAAATTATCTTAATTTTAGTTTTGAGTTCTATTTGACTAATTGCCCCTTGATGTTTGGTGGATTCCGTACATAATTAAGGCAAAATTCATTCTCTAGCTGTCCTCATCTTTGCCCCTCTACATATCAGAAGAGGGTAGGAACGAGGTTTGTTTCAAGGTTTTCCTCGGTGACGAACCCACAATCGTCCACAATCTAACAGTAAGTAATAAGGCATATTTGCAAATACAATGATCTGAAGGATAAATTTCAAAAAAAAAAAAAAATGGCGTACGGTTGACATGTATGTAGATAAAAAACTAGTAATTAAAAAGGACGTCGCTTTGAATAAAATTCAAGGAAAACAAATATCCGTTTTGCTCAAATTAAAAATTTAATAACAGAACAACAGTTCTCTCCTCATATCCTAATAACTGATCTCAAATTCAAGCTGAGGATTAACAAAGAAGCCTAGCTACACACAGCTACCCTAAATCATGGACGATGATGAGTTGGCTGCTACGATGAAAACAAAGAAGCAGAAGGGAGAACCATCATCGCCAGCATCAACTCCAGTAATTGCAGGTTGCATGATCCCGGAGGAACTGATCCTCTGTGAAATCCTCCTGCGGCTTCCTTACAAATTGCTTTGCAGATTCAAGTGCGTCAGCAAGAAGTGGAACAATTTCAAGTTCCTCCCAAATTACCAACTTGCCTCAGTTGGCAAAGATGAAACGAATGTGTACACAATCACTACGTCTGGAATCACGGTTTGCAAATCGTATCCCAACTCCTTCTTCCCTAATGATGATTATCGAGCTAGGCTCATCAACTCTACCAATGGCCTCCTCTGCCTTGAATTGGAGAATAATACCATCAACCATAGATTCTTATATGTTCACAATCCTCTAACAAGCGAGGGCCGTGTCATCCCTGACAGTGGTGATCGTGTAAACTCCGTTGCTTTGGCATTCGAGTCAAAAACCTCGTCTACAGACTACAAAATCATCCATCCTGTCAAGCTCCGTTATGATCGCGAGAGTAGTGCAAGGCGTCGTCATATACTCACTCTTGGATTTGAGATCTTCTCATCAATCACTAGCAAGTGGGTTTCAACCAATGCAAAAGTTACTATCCGAGACTTCATCAAGCTTGGGAAATCCATTTATGTCAAAGGAGTTGTATACTGGGAATGCACCAATCAGTTGATGTCATTCAACATTAAGGAAGATGTTTGCACAATCATAACACCACCTGAAAAGATGTTTGCAGTCTTAAATTACAGTGAGATGGGAGTGTGTAAGGATCAACTGACATACATGAAAACATGTGGATTCTATGTGCAAGTGTGGTTGTTGAACAACAATGGCAATTGGGAGCAGATATACAAAGTGAATATTCGTCAGATGGTTGTGGATAACGAGCACTTATTTCTACCGTTGGGCCTGCTGCTGGTGAGGGAGAATAAGGAGGTAGAATGCCTGTTCTTTAAGAACGAGTTGTTGCCTCTACCATTTTATGGTGGAGAGAAGCTGTACATGAGGGTGAGGGTCAGTCACAGTGAGCAGACAGTGATTTCCTACAATTTCAAGACACGAGACGTCTCCAGGGATATAGAAGATCGATGTGCAGGTCGGATACTACCCTACAACACATGATATCCAGTATGCATGTGTGCGTTCATGCTTGCAGGCGGGCATGCGTGCATGCTCATTCATTGTGTTTCTTTACTTTGTATATACTGGAAATTTCACTTTCATTTTTCACACTTTGCTAAAAATTGTGATAACATTTCTAAGCATATCATATGCTGAATGCAAGAATGCATGATTTTCTGCATGCATCCATCTATTTCCTTCTTACACATGCGGTTTCATACATGTTCTCATGCTAATGGAACCACATATGCAAATGCATATAAATTTACTACGGAAATGTCGTCATCCCTTCATGTTTAAAAGTTACCGTGTCGCACCTTATGACCCAAGGCACTTGATAACCATGTTCCATCCTCGACTAGGAATAGGGACATGCGGTTCACCTTATTTTCTCTAAACTAGTTAGGCTCACTCCAATGCTTCTGACTTGAGATTACAGAGATGACCAAAATATGTTCTGATGTACTTGTAGTGTCTTTACTCTGTAATTGCTGTATACCCTATCTGCGGTCCTTTGTCTTGATACTATAACATTTAAAACTTTTGCTTATCTAAAATGTGTGCGTGTTTGGGATATTTGGGGCTTAATTGGCTGTTATCTTCCGAGTATTTGTAACAGAGTCATGAACGTCAAGCCTAGCGGCGATGTATTTGTAACAGAGTCATGAACTTAAAGCCTAGGCTGCACAGCTACTTCCGTAAAGATGGACCTAGCTACCTAAAGCTCATTTTACCAGTATGTTGGATGAAGAAGGTAAAAAATGCATGTCCAGTGACATATCTTTTCCTCTGAAAATCATAGCTGAACATGGTCAACTATAGATGAAATAAGAAAGTAGGACTATTACCTGCAGGAAAAATAACAATGAAATGCACTATTATTCAAAAGATGCATCTTCTTAACTTTACACTAAACACTATCAGCCTGACCTATTTCAAAAAAGGTCAATGCTTATCACAAAGGATGAAGCTTGTTTTTCCTTGGGAGCTTGACCTGCAATCACTGAAGGACTTCATCCACAATGACAGGGAGCAAATAAGAGTAATTTGCCAACTATTGCATATACAGCAAACATATGAAGTTTGCTATACATAAAAAATTGCACATACATGCATGCTTCCATCAAAAAAATCTGATCAAATCACGTAGGAAACATCAAAATATTTGTAACTGGAAATGAAACTTCATTTCGCCTTTCTGATGCATTGAACAGATTGCTCCTTCTCAGATGTTACATACATGAAGCCAGAAAATTCTTGACCAAAATTTACATCAACCAATGCTGAAAAATAGTATCTATCTCAAGTCTGAACGTAAAAAGTTCAGTATAGTAGAACAAGAGCTACTAATCAAGAACCTGAACAATCATCCAAATTCATAACTAATCAAGATCAAGAAACAAGAAAAATACTTCCGTCCCATCCTCCAGATCATCCTTCAAATGAGTGCCGTCCTCTTCATAGACACTCTGCTTGTTGTTGCGCATCAATGCGTATAAGAAATCTGATCAATTCTCCTCCTGATTATCATTCAAATCATTAGTTACTACGCACTTGGGAATACCCTGCTCATTGTTTCGCTCTACCCCATCATCTTCTTCTTCATCACTCGCTTCATCGTCGTTCTGTTCTTCGATAGTGAACTCTGCTGGGGTTCTTTCAGAGCGTATATAGGGAAGGGTAATCGATACCTGTATAGGACAATACTCCAATCCGTAGAGCTCACGGAATCTTGCATTATGGCCACACTCATCCCCGCAAGTTACCTCCCATAAAATGCATTGACTGCCTATCCATAGAGGCACGTCATTATCGAACCTCAGAAGCCCCTGTGAGAAGCTCATTCCCAGTCCCAACCCTGCTTGGTCCAAATCCAGAGACCTATATGCAATCCATTGATATTCTCTCAAATCCTCAATTTGGGCTTGAAGAAGGTAAAGCAGGACCAATCTTCCACGCATTGCAAGAACCCCAAGTTTGGTTTCATTTACCTTGCCTAGCTGCTTTTGCCAAGAACAACCGCGAACCTCCTCAAGCAGATAGTGTTTATGGCCTGAATTAAAGTAAGTATCAAATCTTATGACTGCATCCGAATCATTGGTGAGCCAGAATCCTCGACCAATATCATTTGCAACGCCGGTATCCTCCCTGAGAAAAGAACTGGGCCTGATATCCGTTGATGTTGTGTCTTCATGCCATTTGTCATCTTTCGAATAATACCAATCGAAAAAGTATCTTCCACCCTCCTTCCGAGTGCCGCAGATAATTGAAAATGCAGGAATGCCCTCGGAGTCGCCTTCGACTGAGAGGACCACCGTAGGGCTGAGGTGGTTGTTGTAGGACCTTGGCGGGTCAGGTATGCGCCTGGTGGAGTCATTGATGAAGGGGTTAAGGAGGTGGAAGGTGTTGGATTCAGATTCGTAGCAGAGGAGGAGGCCTTTTGAGGAGGAGCAGGCTATGAAGGATTTGGGAATAGGGAGGCGGTAGGAGGGGGAGGAGGCATCTTGGAGTTGGCGTGGACGATTGAAGCTGAAAGGTTTGAAGGTGTAGTAATCATCAGAGAAGTCGAGGTAGAAGATGCCGGCAGGGGAGGGTGCTGGGTCGACGGCAGGCGTGGAGGTCTCTGACGGAGAGCCTCCTTCTTGGGGAGTGGAAGCAGGAGAAGCCATTTTCCTGTTTGTTTTCTTGGGAAAGAGAATGGTTTCTTGAAAATGCTTGATTCTTTCTTGAAGCAAGCTGGCCTTTGAAGGAGGAGGGTGAAGGTGTTTCTGTTTCTTGCAAGAAGAGGATTATGTTTTACGTGAGATACGTCGAAATGATCATTTACACCCCTCCATTTTATAGGGGAGCCCCTCTGTTTTATATTTCAACGGGAGGGAGGGAGGAAGGGAGGATCCCAATTTTGGAATCAGGATTAAGATTTTGTAGACATGGGATTTTAGCTAGAACTGACTGTAAACCTCTAATTGATTTGTCCAACTCCGCGAGGACAGTAGCTTAGCTTGTTTTAATTTGATAAAAATATTAACTAATTTCGTCTAAGTAGCCCGGATAAGTTTTCTACTCCATTCCCAAATTCGTTTCTTAACAAAGGTTAAACACCTTCTCTGTTTAAAAAAAAGAAAATCATCTATAATTATATTTTCATGAAGAGAAACCGGCGCCACTAAAATATAGCGTTAATTGCACATAACCCCCCACCTTCATGCAGTTTTACAAGTATTACCTCGACTTTGTTTATGCCACCTTCGCCCCATAGAAAAGGACGGAAAAAATGTTTCTTAGTTAACTATAAACGCTTCAAACTTCAGAATTTAAAAATCTTATATCTGCTTTGATGTATATGAAATTTGTTTTGTGTACATGCAAATCTGTTCAGTGTACGTATGTGCATCTTTTGGATATATAAATCTTAAGTCTGTTTTGAGGCATATGCAACTATCGAAATTAAAGGTTACAACATTAAGACTTTCAGAATTAGAAACTTTTTTGATGTAAGATCTTAAACTTGTGATCACGGGAAGTAATTTGGTTAGAGTATATACGAACTCCGCTCTTTGATATATATGCAATAGTGTGCATATTTTTCATTATTTATTCCCTGTAGTAGCCCTATTTTCATTACCCTTAACCCAAATTAATGATCTATTAGCTTTTCACGTGAAGGAGTAATTGCAAATCTTAAATGTAGAGGAGGTTTTTAGAAATTATTTGTTTGATTTTCTCCAACAATTAATTTCTTCCTAGTGATCGAAGTGCCACAAGCCATCGTATGAATAGTAGCCTAGAAAAATAGATGCTCTGCTTCGCACAAGCTTTAACGGAAAATCATCTCCTAGCAAGAGAAGTCCCCAGTTATGACCAACACTTGAGGATGTGGTGAATCCTCAAACCTCTTTCTAGGATGATTGTTGCTTGGAAAATTGTTAGACTTTATGCAGGAGAAGACTGCAATGCTCAAATTGGAATCTGCGGAGTTCAACTACATTCAGATATGAAGCTAAGGAAAATTATGGAGTTCAACTACATTCAGATATGAATTCCTGACAAAGATGATCAGTTCAAAGTCAACTCAACGGTGCGAGCTAAGTTCAGAAACTTACACATCAATTTCAGTTTAAAATTTTAACAACGGCCAGTCGATAAACGCAGCACCGAAAGAACTTCATCTATTCGACAAAGTACTGAGTAGATTAAAGACTGAAGAAGTTGAGAGCTGAAACCAATTATAGGTCCTGTCATACCGACTGAATGTTGGGTCTATCATATCCAAAGTATTCCAGACTCTTCTATAAAAGAAACGAGACTGAAACACTTTAGAGAGGGTATCTGTAGGTGTCAAAAATTGCTTATGGGTTCTCACACACAGCTCGAGACAAAGAGAAGATGATGAACATCATCATCCGGGTCAAAGAAGATTATCCGATGCTGGTAAAGCGCACAAGTCAACAAAGTGACAAAACATGCGTAAAAGGGCAAAGCAAGCAAACCGAAAAAGATGCAAATAGTCAAAAGGGTCAAAAAGACATAACAATAGGACAGGAGGCTCGCGTGAGTGCGAGCCACCAAATGGTGGCTCGCACCCATGCGAGCCACCACGACTATTTTGGCCTCCCAAACTCCTCAATAAGTAGATTTCGATGTTTTATTAGAATTCTTTCGTCCCAGGACCTCCCCAACTATCCTGAAGCTATCTTTAAGTACGCCTAGGCGATTATCAACTGCAGATGACATTAAAACACTTAATCTTATCAGAAAACGTGGTGACAAAAGCTTATAAATAGGAGCCCAGGGTCTTCATTAGAGAGGATCTGAGATCTGAGGGCGATGTGCTGTCCAATTGAACAGTAGACCATGAATTTCAAAGGAGAATTGATAGATCTTGGCGAACTTTTTCATTAAAAAAAAGTCTTTGAAAGATCTGAGATTCTCTCCCCCTCTTTCCTTCGGATCAAACTTTGTTTTGATCTCGACAAGAGCCACAATCTCGTTTGGTCGTGATTGTCGCTGCTGCGATTGTTTCCTTCGTGAAACAAAAGCATAATTAATCTCGTCAACCGGATCTGATCCGCGGCGGTCCATAGACTAACGCGTCCTTGGCACAAGCAAAGATCACACACAAAGCAATAGGAGATAAACTACTACTGTGTTTTGTTTTATAAAGTTGTAATCTTTACTTTTCTCATTGTAAGAAGATCTTATAAAAAGATCAACTTAAACTTGTAATCAATGAACGATGTAACAGGTTTGATGACAATGAAAAAAATCAACTTTTGACGAAAACAATCCTACAGGCCTTAATTGACGCCGATGTACTCAAATTGAGGCCAGAACAGAAGAGCGCTTCTACCACTTGGTTTCCCTGCTTGAACCACTCGCTATATTTCTACCACAAACATCTACAACTTCAACTTTATTATTATTGTTGGCCTTCTTGTTTTGATGATGATTTAACAAACAATTTATATCTAATATTGTTTGTCTAGTGTTTGTGTTTTGTATTCATTGTAGACAAACAATAAGTTGGAGGATGGATGGAATTGCACATTCACGATCATATCCAATGGAGGTTGGCGGAATTGTAGAGTGAAGCTACCTACATTCAAGTTAAAGATACAAGTTCAAGCTTCATCCGCAAGTGTACCAAGTCAAGCTTATTGAAGATCAAGATTGCTTGGGTAAAATTTAGTTTAGGAGTTTATATTATGTGTGTTAGTCCTTTAAGCTCAATCATATACACACATACACGTTTTGGTTTTGTATATATATAGTTATATATATACATATATGTTTTGGTTTGATAGTTTTTAAATTTTAATATGAAACAATTAATATAATTAGAAAACATATTTTTGTTTCATACTTATATGCATATATATGATTTCATCAATATCAATTTTATTTAGTTCAATGAAATCATGTTTTAGTGCATTATATGTGTATTCTGATAAAATACTACATTCATTGTTTATAGACTTCATAACAATAGTTTACATCTTTCTTCAAGTCTATAAAATTATTTTATAAAGTTTTAAAATATGGTTTAGGCAAAATGTCAAAATTCATATGTTTACATTTCTATGTTTTGAACCTCCTTACAAAATGATGATATTTTACATTTAGGAAGTCCTTTTTGAAAATCAGTTTTTGTAGCATGTGTATTATCATGTCTACAATCACTTTCCAAAGTTTAACAATTTTCAGAATTTATTTGATATTTTTAAACAGGATTTTAAAATCAGAAAATCAACTTTCAAACTGTTCTGTTCATGTATCAGTTTGCGGTCGACCGCCACGGTCGACCGCACCTAAGTTTTTACCTGCGGACTCAAATAAAAAATTTCACGGTCGACCGTCATGATCGACCATCAGCTCAAATTTTCCCACGGTCGACCGCCACGGTCGACCATCAAAGTCTCTGGAAAATTCTTAGCTTCGAAAGTAACTCGCGGTCGACCGCGATATTTTCACGGTCGACCGCCGTATACTCCAACGACTATTTTGTACAGAATTTGATTTTGGATTCTGTGGGCTTTTTGGTCTTTTGTTTGGGGTTTTTGGCTGAGGTTTTGGGAGACTATATATATCCCTTTGATCTCAGTTCTTCAACAACTCAAGAGAATGTTTTAAAAGAGTTTAACAAGGGTTTAAACTTGTTTAGTGTTTGTTTAAAAGAGTGTTTAAGAAGCTTTTAAGCTTTGGGTTTGTGAAATCAATTTCGCAAGAACTTGAGGAGATCCTATTGGTGCTTGAGCATCCAACCATCCTCCTTCAATCTCTTGATCTATTGAAAAGTTTTCTAAACTCTATTTTCTAGCTTTATATCTATTTGTTTGTTTATCATTTTATTAAAGCTAGTTTTGTATTGAGTTTAGATTTGATTTACCTCTTTGTTACATAAACCCACATTGAACTTATTATATTTTTAAACAGAGTATAATTGAGTTGGTGAGAGTTGTAACAATTGAGAGTGAGCTTACATTGAGTTCTCATCTATTGTAGAGAACAAATCATTTTTTATATTGTGAGATTGTAAAGTTTTCGGTGAGCTAGAAAACCGAGTGTGAGGAGTGTAGACGTTGATCGGTGAACGTTGAAAACCGATATTATGAGTGTTTGTGAAAGTTGATCGGTGAGCGTTGAAAACCAATATTGTGAGGTGTAAACGTTATTCGGGTGAGCGTAGAAAACCCAGTTGTGATAGTGGATTTCTCCCCGGGAGTGGGGAGCGGTGACGTAGAACGGAAGGTCCGAACTCCGTGATCATTTGTGTGTGTTTGAGTTTGTCATTGGCGCATTTACTTATGCGTTTATCTTATATCGCCAATTGCCTATTACTCTTGTATATTTTGCCCTGTCACATTTGTAGTTTGATTATATCACCCTTGTGTTAGTTTATATATCCTTGCATATTTTTTATCATATAGGATTTATCTTATTGTTCATATTGTATATTCTTTCTCATATCATATTGTATATCTATCTTGCAAGAATAATATTTGAATTAGTTTTAATTGGTATAAAATCAGATTAGATTCGCATAAGACCCTAATCACCCCCTTTTTAGGGTCTAAAATTTGGTATCAGAGCTTGGTGCTCTTTGATCTAAGGTCTAATCCTCTTGAGTTAAAGATCCGGGTTATCTTTTTGTGCTAATCTAATTTTTGATTTTTATATATTGCTTGCTTTTTATATTATGGATATGCATGGTGTAGGTTATGCCATTAATATTGCTCCTATATTAGATAATTTTCCTTATGCACAATGGTGTGTTAGATTTAAACTATTTGTTCAATCTAGACACTTTGATTTATGGGAAATTATAGATGATGCTTATATTGTGTCCACTTTGGAGAAATCCAAGTTGAATAAGAATGATCATCGTATGTTTACAATAAACAATATTTTGTTAGAATATTTACTAAATGCTTTTAATTTATCTATGTCTAACAAGTTTGTTCATTTTGATAGTGCTTACACCTTATGAAAATTTATTGAAGCACATCAAGGGGACTTGGAGGCGATCCAACATGCTTTGGCGGATTCGGCTTCAAGTTCATATGGAGCATCATGCACACGAGCAATAGGCGATAGCCCTAGTGAGGTTTACGAGTTTGAAACTACTAATGATTTATATAGTGATCAACTTGCTTGTGCTAGTGAAAAATTATTGCATGCCTATAATAAATTGCATAAAGATTTTATTGATTTACAAAGCAAGCATGAAGATTTAAAATCCGATCATGAGTTGTTAGCATCTAAGTTGGAAACTATTTCTAATGAAAATGTGATCCTTAAAGAAAACAATGAAAAATTAAAATTGGATCATGTTTCTTTAACTTCAAATGTTGCTAGTTTAACTCATGAAAAAGATAACGCCATGTTAGAAGTAGAGAACATAAAAAATGATACTGATTCTTTTATAAATAATTATTTATGTTCTACTTCTAAAGTTAATGCTAATATGCCTAATGATGAGTTGAACAATGTTAAAAACCATATTTCTTCTTTAGATTCAACTCTTAATATATGTATTAACAACCATAAGAATCTTGTAAATATGTGTGTCAAGTCTAAGTCAAAATCATCCACTCATCATGCACATATATATAGCAAAGTCTACAAATGCACAATTTACGATCGTAAATATCATATTGCTAAATTTTGCTATGATGCACACAAACATAACAATGCTAATGCTCATTGTGCATCTCTTGTAGCTTCTTCATCACATACACATGCATATGCTTATCATGCACATCATAAACATGCTATTGTGTTTAAATGTGATCTTTGTGGATGTTTTGGCTATTCTGCAAAATTTTGCTATGAATTGAAAAAGACTTCACCTTTGCCAAATGATTTTATTATGCCACAAAAGTTTAAATGTAATGTTTGTGGTAGATTTGGCCACTTAGCAAAATTTTGTTTTGATTTAAAGAGAGTTTCTCATTTGCAAAACAATTTAAAAGAAAAACATAATTTTGCAAACGATTCCCGTGCACGAGCTAATGGTCCACAAAAACAAATGGATCTATTTCATTGCACATATTACAATCGGAAGGGTCAATAGCGATTATTGCTTTGACCGTGTTAGTGCACCACATATGCCCAAGAGGGTTCATAACCCTAGGGCGTTGAGCTTAAAAGATAGGGTCATGTCCCTAAATCTTTTGGTACCACAAGTACTTGGGTACCAAAACAAATTTGAATTTAAACCAAGAATTTTAGTGTTTTTCTTTTTCCTTTTCTTAGTTTTGAAAAATATGCTTTAAAACTTTAAATATGAAAACAATTTTTTTGATTAATTTTTTTGTTTTCACGAGTATTGGTTTTGTTTTGATGAGAAGTTTATATTTATGTAACCCCCTGGGTTTATTGAGTATTTATTCCCAAATCATGTTTACCGGGTTCTAGAATATTTATATGGGTTGGTACAAGCTTAAGAGCTTGATTTATTGTTGCCTCTCTTGCATTTTGTAAAAAATTTTGTTTTGATTTGTTTCTTTGAATTCATTATATTTCACTTATATGATGATATTTACGTGTTTGTGCTTACGGATCATCTATTCGTGTTTTATAATGTATTCTATGCATGGTTTGAGAAAAATTTTCTTTTTTTTTTGATCAAACATTGTTCTTGGATTTAAATCTTGATTTATGATTTCATTTGAGTGATTCGTTTTTATTTGAAAACTCTTTTTTCTTGATCCTCATATTTTCACTTCTTTTGATTTCATAAATTTATTTTTCTAAACTATGTCTTTATAGTTGTGTAATGAGGCACTTCTTTCATAAGTACACATCTTTATGTGTTCTCATTGTCTTTTTGTATGTGAGTAATATTTAGCATATTTTTTTTATCTCTGCTTGCTCACATGTTTTGCCATGATCTTTATTTCATACACTCTATATGGCATTTTGATAGGGGGAGCAATCCCCATATATATATTTTTATACTCACCCATGCATATTGATAGGGGGAGCTTTCGCTCTCTTCCTTCTTTTGTTTTCCCCTTTTTGATGTTGTCAAAGGGGGAGAAATATTATGAGTATATTCTTTTTGTTTATATGCATGATAATTACAATATTGTATATTTATTTCCTTTCATGCATATATCCTTTTTGTAAATTGTTTTTCATCATCAAAAAGGGGGAGATTGTTGGCCTTCTTGTTTTGATGATGATTTAACAAACAATTTACATCTAATATTGTTTGTCTAGTGTTTATGTTTTGTATTCATTGTAGACAAACAATAAGTTGGAGGATGGATGGAATTGCGCATTCACGATCATAACCAATGGAGGTTGGCGGAATTGTGTAGTGAAGCTACGTACATTCAAGTTAAAGATACAAGTTCAAGCTTCATCCGCAAGTGTACCAAGTCAAGCTTATTGAAGATCAAGATTGCTTGGGTAAAATTTAGTTTAGGAGTTTATATTGTGTTAGTACTTTAAGCTCAATCATATACACACATACACGTTTTGGTTTTGTATATATATATATAGTTATATATATATACATATATGTTTTGGTTTGATAGTTTTCAAGTTTTAATATGAAACAATTTAATACAATTAGAAAACATATTTTTGTTTCATACTTATATGCAAATATATGATTTCATCAATATCAATTTTATTTAGTTTAATGAAATCATGTTTTAGTGCATTATATGTGTATTTTGATAAAATACTACATTCATTGTTTATAGACTTTATAACAATAGTTTACATCTTTCTTCAAGTCTATTAAATTATTTTGTAAAGTTTCAAAATATGGTTTAGGCAAAATGTTAAAATTCATATGTTTACATTTCTATATTTTGTACCTCCTTACAAAATGATGATATTTTACATTTGGGAAGTCCTTTTTGAAAACTAGTTTTTGTAGCATGTGTATTATCATGTCTACAATCACTTCCCAAAGTTTTATATTTTTCTGAATTTATTTGATATTTTTAAACAGGGTTTTAAAATCAGAAAATCAACTTTCAAACTATTCTGTTCATGTATCAGTTTGCGGTCGATCGCCACGGTCGACCGCACCTGAGTTTTTACCTGCGGAGTCAAACAAAAACTTTCGTGGTCGACCGTAACTGTCGACCGTCAGCTAGAATTTTCCCACGGTCGACCGCCACGATCGACCACCAAAGTCTTTGGAAAATTCTCAGCTTCGAAAGTGGCTCGCGGTCGACCGCGAGATTTTCACAGTCGACCGCCGTATACTCCAACGGCTATTTTGTACAGAATCTGATTTTGGATTCTGTGGGCTTTTTGGTCTTTTGTTTGGGGTTTTTGGCTGAGGTTTTGGGAGACTATATATACCCATTTGATCTCAGTTCTTCAACAACTCAAGAGAATGTTTTAAAAGAGTTTAACAAGGGTTTAAACTTGTTTAGTATTTGTTTAAAAGAGTGTTTAAGAAGCTTTTAAGCTTTGGGTTTGTTAAATCAATTTCACAAGAGCTTGAGGAGATCCTATTGGTGCTTGAGCATCCAACCATCCTCCTTCAATCTCTTGATCCATTGAGAAGATTTCTAAACTCAATTTTCTAGCTTTATATCTATTTGCTTGTTTATCATTTTATTAAAGCTAGTTTTGTATTGAGTTTAGATTTGATTTACCTCTTTGTTACATAAACCCACATTGAGCTTATTGTATTTTCATACATTGTATAATTGAGTTGGTGAGAGTTGTAACAATTGAGAGTGAGCTTACATTGAGTTCTCATCTATTGTAGAGAACAAATTATTTGTTATATTGTGAGATTGTAAAGTTTTCGGTGAGCTCAAAAACCGAGTGTGAGGAATGTAGACGTTGATCGGTGAACGTTGAAAATTGATATTATGAGTGTTTGTGAACGTTGATCGGTAAGCGTTGAAAACCGACATTGTAAGGTGTAAACGTTATTCGGGTTAGTGTAGAAAACCCGGTTATGATAGTGGAATTCTCCCCGGGAGTGGGGAGCGGAGACGTAGGACGGAAGATCTGAACTTCGTGATCATTTGAGTGTGTTTGAGTTTGTCATTGGCGCATTTACTTATGCATTTATCTTATATCGCCAATTGCCTATTACTCTTGTATATTTTGCCCTATCATATTTGTAGTTTGATTATATCACCCTTGTGTTAGTTTATATATCCTTGCATTTTTTTTATCATATAGGATATTATTGTTCATATTGCATATTCTTGCTCATATCATATTGTATATCTATCTTACAAGAATAATATTTGAATTAGTTTTAATTGGCATAAAATCAGATTAGATTAGCATAAGACCTTAATCACCCCCCTCTAGGGTCTAACAATTCGTATCAGAGCTTGGTGCTCTTTGATTTAAGGTCTAATCGTCTTGAGTTAAAGATCCGAGTTATCTTTTTATGCTAATCCAATTTTATATTTTTATATCTTGCTTGCTTTTTATATTATGGGTATGCATGGTTTAGGTTATGCCATTAATATTGCTCCTAGATTAGATAATTTCCCTTATGCCCAATAGTGTGTTAGATTTAAACTTTTTGTTCAATCTAGACACTTTGATTTATGGGAAATTATAGATGATGCTTATATTGTGTCCACTTTGGAGAAATCCAAGTGGAATAAGAATGATCATCGTATGTTTACAATAAACAATATTTTGTTAGAATATTTACTAAATGCTTTTAATTCATCTATGTCTAACAAGTTTGTTCATTTTGATAGTGCTTACACCTTATGGAAATTTATTGAAGCACATCAAGGGGACTTGGAGGCGATCCAACAAGCTTTGGCGGATTCGGCTTCAAGTTCATATAGAGCATCATGCACACGAGCACTAGGCAATAGCCCTAGTGAGGTTTGTGAGTTCGAAACCACTAATGATTTATCTAGTGATGAACTTGCTTGTGCCAGTGAAAAATTATTGCATGCCTATAACAAACTGCATAAAGATTTTATTGATTTACAAAGCAAGCGTGAAGATTTGAAATCCGATCATGAGTTGTTAGCATCTAAGTTTGAAACTATTTCTAATGAAAATGTGATCCTTAAAGAAAACAATGAAAAATTAAAATTGGATCATGTTTCTTTAATTTCAAATGTTGCTAGTTTAACTCATGAAAAAGATAATGCCATGTTAGAAGTAGAGAACATAAAAAATGATACTGCTTCTTTTATAAATAATTATTTATGTTCTACTTCTAAAGTTAATGCTAATATGCCTAATGATGAGTTGAACAATGTTAAAAACCATATTTCTTCTTTAGATTCAACTCTTAATATATGTATTAACAACCATAAGAATCTTGTAAATATGTGTGTCAAGTCTAAGTCAAAATCATCCACTCATCAAGCACATATTTATAACAAAGTCTACAAATGCACAATTTACGATCGTAAATGCCATATTGCTAAATTTTGCTATGATGCACACAAACATAACAATGCTAATGCTCATTGTGCATCTCATGTAGCTTCTTCATCACATACACATGCATATGCTTATCATACACATCATAAACATGCTATTGTGTTTAAATGTGATCTTTGTGGATGTTTTGGCCATTTGGCAAAATTTTGTTATGATTTGAAAAAGACTTCACCTTTGCCAAATGATTTTATTATGCCACAAAAGTTTAAATGTAATGTTTGTGGTAGATTTGGCCACTTGGCAAAATTTTGTTTTGATTTAAAGAGAGTTTCTCATTTGCAAAACAATTTAAAAGAAAAACATATTTTTGCAAACGATTCCCGTGCACGAGCTAATGGTCCACAAAAACAAATGGATCTATTTCATTGCACATATTGCAATCAGAAGGGTCAATTGAGCGATTATTGCTTTGACCGTGTTAGTGCACCACATATGCCCAAGAGGGTTCATAACCCTAGGGCGTTGAGCTTAAAAGATAGGGGTCATGTCCCTAAATCTTTTGGTACCACAATTACTCGGGTACCAAAACAAATTTGATTTTAAACCAAGAATTTTTGTGTTTTTCTTTTTCTTTTTCTTAGTTTTGAAAAATATGCTTTAAAACTTTGAATATGAATTTTTTTTTTGATTAATTTTTTTGTTTTCACGATTATTGGTTTTGTTTTGATTAGATGTTTATATTTATGTAACCCCCCGGGTTTATTGGGTATTTATTTCCAAATCATGTTTACCGGGTGCTAGAATGTTTATATGGGTTGGTATAAGTTTAATAGCTTGATGTATTGTTGCCTCTCTTACATTTTGTCAAAAATTTTGTTTTGATTTGTTTCTTTGAATTCATTATATTTCACTTATATGATGATATTTATGTGTTTATGCTTATGGATCATCTATTCGTGTTTTATAATGTATTCTATGCATGGTTTTATCAAGTTATACAAAGAAAAATTTTCTTTTTTTTGATCAAACATTGTTCTTGGATTTAAATCTTGATTTGTTTTCATTTGTGTGATTTGTTTTCATTTGAAAACTCTTTTTTCTTGATCCTCATATTTTCCCTTCTTTTGGTTTCATAAATTTATTTTTCTAAACTATGTCTTTATAGTTGTGTAATGAGACACTTCTTTCATAAGTATGCATCGTTATGTGTTCTTATTGTCTTTTTATATGTGAGTAATATTTAGCATATTTTTTTATCTCTTCTTGCTCACATGTTTTGCCATGATCTTTATTTCATACACTCCATATGGAATTTTGATAGGGGGAGCAATCCCCATATATATATTTTTATACTCACCCATGCATATTGATAGGGGAGCTTTCGCTCTCTTCCTTCTTTTGTTTTCCCCTTTTTGATGTTGTCAAACGGGGAGAAATATTATGAGTATATTCTTTTTGTTTATATGCATGATAATTATAATATTGTATATTTATTTCCTTTCATGCATATATCCTTTTTGTAAATTGTTTGTCATCATCAAAAAGGAGGAGACTGTTGATCTTTTTGTTTTTATGATTATTTAACAAATAATTTACATCTAATATTGTTTGTCTAGTGTTTGTGTTTTGTATTCATTGTAGACAAACAATAAGTTGGAGGATGGATGGAATTGCGCATTCACGATCATATCCAATGGAGGTTGGCGGAATTGTGGAGTGAAGCTACGTACATTCAAGTTAAAGATACAAGTTCAAGCTTCATCCGCAAGTGTATCAAGTCAAGCTTATTGAAGATCAAGATTGCTTGGGTAAAATTTAGTTTAGGCGTTTATATTATGTGTGTTAGTACTTTAAGCTCAATCATATACACACATACATGTTTTGGTTTTGTATATATATAGTTATATATATACATATATGTTTTGGTTTGATAGTTTTCAAGTTTTAATATGAAACAATTTAATATAATTAGAAAACATATTTTTGTTTCATACTTATATGCAAATATATGATTTCATCAATATCAATTTTATTTAGTTCAATGAAATCATGTTTTAATGCATTATATGTGTATTTTGATAAAATACTACATTCATTATTTATAGACTTCATAACAATAGTTTACATCTTTCTTCAAGTTTATAAAATCATTTTGTAAAGTTTCAAAATATGGTTTAGGCAAAATGTCAAAATTCATATGTTTACATTTCTATGTTTTGGACCTCCTTACAAAATGATGATATTTTATATTTGGGAAGTCCTTTTTAAAAACCAATTTTTGTAGCATGTGTATTATCATGTCTACAATCACTTCCCAAAGTTTTACATTTTTCTGAATTTATTTGATATTTTTAAACATGCTTTTAAAATCAGAAATCAACTTTCAAATTGTTATGTTCATGTATCAGTTTGCGGTCGATCGCCACGGTCGACCGCACCTGAGTTTTTACCTGCGGAGTCAAACATAAACTTTCACGATCGACTGCCACGGTCAACCGTCAGCTCGAATTTTCCCACGGTCGACTGCCACGGTCGATTGCCAAAGTCACTGGAAAATTCTCAGCTTCGAAAGTGCCTCGCGGCCGACCGTGAGATTTTCATGGTCGACTGCCGTATACTCCAACGGCTATTTTGTACAGAATCTGATTTTAGATTCTGTGGGCTTTTTGGTCTTTCGTTTGGGGTTTATGGCTGAGGTTTTGGGAGACTATATATACCCCTTTGATCTCAGTTCTTCAACAGCTCAAGAGAATGTTTTAAAAGAGTTTAACAAGGGTTTAAACTTGTTTAGTGTTTGTTTAAAAGAATGTTTAAGAAGCTTTTAAGCAATTGAGAGTTTTGGGTTTGTGAAATCAATTTCACTAGTGCTTGAGGAGATCCTATTGGTGCTTGAGCATCCAACCATCCTCCTTCAATCTCTTGATCTATTAAGAAGTTTTCTAAACTCTATTTTCTAGCTTTATATCTATTTGCTTGTTTATTATTTTATTAAAGCTAGTTTTGTATTGAGTTTAGATTTAATTTACCTTTTTGTTACACACACCCACATTGAGCTTATTATATTTTCATACATAGTATAATTAGGTTGGTGAGAGTTGTAATAATTGAGAGTGAGCTTACATTGAGTTCTTATCTATTATAGAGAACAAATCATTTGTTATATTGTGAGATTGTAAAGTTTTTGGTGAGCTAGAAAACCGAGTGTGAGGATGTAGACGTTGATCGGTGAATGTTGAAAACCAACATTGTGAGTGTTTGTGAATGTTGATCGGTGAGCGTTGAAAACCGACATTGTGAGGTGTAAACGTTATTCGGGTGAGCGTAGAAAACCCGGTTGTGATAGTGGATTTCTCCCCGGGAGTGGGGAACGGAGACGTAGGATGGAAGGCCCGAACTCTGTGATCATTTGAGTGTGTTTGAGTTTTTCATTAGCGCATTTACTTATGCATTTATCTTACATCGCCAATTGCCTATTACTCTTGTATATTTTGCCCTATCACATTTATAGTTTGATTATATCACCCTTGTGTTAGTTTATATATCCTTGTATATTTTTTTTATCATATAGGATATATCTCATTGTTCATATTGCATATTCTTGCTCACATTATATTGTATATCTATCTTGCAAGAATAATATTTGAATTAGTTTTAATTGGCATAAAATCGGATTAGATTAGCATAGGACCCTAATCACCTCCCCTCTAGGGTCTAACAATTGCTAGATCTGATCAACTCCTTGTCCATGAATTATTTTGAGAATCATGATGATTTCACATTTTCCATTGAGATAAATTTTCTATCATATATATAGTTTCCCTAAAATGCTTGTAAAGGAAATCAATTGAATCTATATAGGTGTCTTAATTTTAGAGGAGAATCAGCGAATCTTGGTGAACTTTTTCATAAAGAAAAACCCTTCGAAAGATTTGAGATTCTCTCCCGCTCCTTCCTCCGGATTATACCTTGTTCTAATCTCGAGAAGAGCCACAATCCCGCTTAGTCATGATTGTCGCTGCCGCAATTGTTTTCTTCGTGAAACAAGAGCGTAGATATACTGTCATCTGGATTTGATCTACGATGGTCCACGGACTAACGCGTCCCTGACACAGGCAAAGATCCCACACAAAACAACAGGAGATAAACTACTACTGTGTTTTGTTTTATAAAGTTGTAACCTTTACTTTTCTCATTGTAAGAAGATCTTATAAAAAAATCAACTCAAACTTGTAATCGATAAACGGTGTAACAAGTTTGACAACAATGAAAACAATAACTTTTGACGAAAACAAACTAGCGACCACAGTAGGAGCCGACAACCTTTCTGCAAAGGCTGTGGTGTCGCAACCAAGGATTCTCATCCCGGTTGACGAAGAGCATGAATACGAGTTCGACCAACAGAAGTATGAAGAGTATATGTCTTCCTCCTCCAGATCATCTTCTCCTTAAAAGAGCAAGAAAATCTCTTCCACAAGGAAAGTTCGATGGTCTTCAGATTTGAAGACCCAAGATGATGACCTCTGCCCCATCACTGCTGCAGTTGCATCTCCCAATGCTCCTATGATGCATGAAGAAGTGGGATCTTCAGATCTGATTTCCTCCTTGGTCAAGGAACTTACTGTTGAAAGCGCGCCAACTCTATCCAAGAGGGCACGTCAAAGACAACGCCAACGCCTTGCACGCCAACTCGCCAAGGCTTTGGAGCCAGTTGATGGGATCCGTTATGAGGCGGACCTGAGGTTTAGGAAGTGCCGAACACCACGACAACAAGCGAGAATCTTTTCCTTCAAACCAGCAACGGATGAGTGGGTCCGCGTCAAAAGGACCAGTTCAACCGTTGAGGAACGCATTCAGAAACGCCACCCATTGTTCGCGCATGCAAGAATCCTTATGCAGGAAGCCAAGAAACTACAGAAAGAAGAGGTGGCCCAAAAACCACTAAAACTATGCAAAATATGGAGGAAAAAGGGAAAAAAGACACCAGAAATAGTTGATTTTTTTTGCCATGTACTGGATCAGCAAGGGCCGAGTCACCTCTTATTGGCTCAGCCAAGGCCGAGCCATCACTTACTGACTCGGCCAAGGTCGAACCATCACCTACTGACTCAGCCAAGGCCGAGTCACCACCTACTGGCTCGGCCATGGCCGAGTCACCAAATGGTGGCTTGCGCCACCTCCGAGCCACCGAGCCCTGTTTTGCTCTTTTTTCACCTCCTGCAGTCCTTTTTAAGCCTTGAATGGCCCCTGTTCACAACACAACAAGTTTCACACCTCCCTTGAAGCTTCATGATAACACAAACTTATCCAGATTCAAAATGAAGATTACAGATCGTCTCGGTCATTTGCACGAAGATCGAGGCAAAACTCCAATTAAAGAACGCTTGGGTCCGACAAGTGAATCCCAAACTACTCGCCAGACTGAGGGTCGTACACGTCTTCCCAACAAGTCAAAGGCCTCTCATGTTAAGAAAGTACCTGTAACCTCTCGCATTGGATTACGAGTTGAAGTCCAAGAGCTTGCTAGAGCCTCACGCTCACAAATGCGTGATTCTGAACGAGTGACTCTTAAGAACACCAATGAAGCGTTATATCCTCAAAAAGAAGCATATTCCTCAGAACACGACCACGTTAAACTAGGAAAATCATACCCGCACACGATAGGTTGCTTCGATGATCACATTGATAAGTTGTACTATCAGGTTGGGGGTACACACAAATCTCGATAGAGAAATACATGAGAAATAGATTCCCACTATCCATGTACCAAGCTCATCAAGGCAGTATTATTAGAATGTAACTGTCTCGAAACCACTTCACAAAGGGTCTCAGTATTTGAAAGACTTTCTACCAAAATGTCAAGGCCCAAGTCAAGGCGTTTCCGTAGAAGAAGGCCGTTTGTTCAAGACAATGAATTTCCAGAAGTATCCGCCAACATGACTGGTAAAGAGAAGGTGACACAACGCTTCAGTCCTGAACCATTTGCAGAAGTATCATAGCACATGACTTAGCTGTGGTCTAGAACTGTCAGACCTAGACCCAGGAGGTCACAGTCTTCAGAAGATGAAACTTTAGATGCTTGCTCTGCGTTGGCTTCCAATGATACAATATCTAGTGCGGGACAATCCTATGAGTCATTTATGATCAGTACAAAACAAATGACTAAAATTCTAGATGACACTCTAGCCAAGCAAAAAGAGAACTTCAAATTTGAAATAGAGATGGCTATGTAGGAGATGAGAGATATGCACAACCAACAAATTGTGGCGCTGACAAATTAGCAAGGAGAGTCCAGCCGACATAATAATCCTAACCACGTTAATAGTGATCAAGAATTAGATGAGAATATCAACATCGATACCCCTCTTGTTGACAACAATACTGGGGGTGGTCCCTCGAGTAATAACAATGCAAAAGAGGACTATGTCATTTCCCCCCAGGATCACTCAAAGAAAGACGCGAGTGAAGGACTCAAGATAAAAGATCTCGAAAGCAAGATCAATGCTTTAATGTCTGCTCAAGAGGTAAAGAAGACCGGTATTCTGCGTCCTTATCAGAGGGAATGGGAATCAATTCCGTACCCGTCAAAGTTCAACCTGATTAACTTCACGTCATTCGACGGAAGAGGTTCACCCACCCAACACTTGATTTATTTCAAGTCTCACCTAGGGGTCATTTCAGGCGATGAACCTCTGATGGTACGATCATTTGTGGGAACTCTTCGCGCAGCTGCCTTTGATTGGTACCGCCGACTCAAGCCAGGAAGTATCAATAGCTGGAATGATATGGAGACTATGTTTCTCACCAACTTCTTCGATGATGACACTGAAGTGTCGATTGGAACACTCTTTGATGAGAACCATAAAGACGGAGAACTAGTTGAGAACTTCATTAAGCATTTCTGGAATAAGGCGATGAAATGTTGAGGTCCGGTCATGGAAGAATTTATTCTCCAAACTTGCCAAAACAACATTTCCTTAGACGTATTAGAAGTTATGGGCATGACACCATCCAAAACATGGAAAAAGTTGAAGGTACGAGGGGAGCAAGATGAAAGCTTCCTTAAGAGGAAGAAAGCTGAAAGGGGTCAACCGGCCAATAATGCCCCAAACCAGAACTTAACCCCTCGTGGTAAAGGTAAGGCGCAGTTAAATGCAGCAGAAGCAAATCAGACATTCCAATTGTAACCCCAACAGCAGCCGTAACAACAAACGCCAAAGCAGCAAACACCTCAATGGTAACAATGGCCTCTAAGATAACAAAAGACTACTGAGCTTAAGTTCCCAAAAGAATATTCTTTCAAGGATGATGAGGTTCCTGGTATCTTCAAATACTTGTTGGAGAACGATAAAATTAAACTACCCCCAATCACTAATCATGAGGGGGCTAACAAGACGACGGATCCGCGATACTGTGTGTTCCACAAGACAGTCCACCATCCCTACAAAGACGTGCTATGCTCTCAAAGATAAAATTCAATCCCTAATCGATGTGGGTATTATCACTCCAAAGAAGCCCAAAGAAAAGAAGGTGGGCGCAAATACAGTTTCTATTAGCTTTGGCTCGGTTCCTATATCATGGTTCCAACCAGAGCCTGTGCCAAAAGTAAAGGTGAAAACTATTAACGATGATCCTCATAGACAACGCCAGAAGGGACTTGTGCAGCACACGGCTCCTAATGACAAAATTCTTTAGGTCCATCCAGATTTGCTTAATGATGAGCAATGGGCAAGTTCCTCATCTAAGAAGAAGTCCAAAAGTAGGGGAAAATCCTGTTGTCCCACTACAGCAATTCCTAAAAAGGATGATGATGGTATTCCTACTTTATCACTTTTTGAAGACGAACAAGAAGTTTTCGCTACTAGGGGTAGGAACGAGTACCACTACAAGTATCCTGAAGCCTCCGACCCAAATACTAAAACGTTGAATGAGCTGGGGGTGACTACAACTCCCTCTGCACCTACAGGGGAATCCCAGCAACAACTGGCTAATAAGCAGAAAGGAAAATAACCGCAACACCAAGAGGTTCAAAACCCGAAGCAGGCTCGATTCAATCGTCCGATTGGGAGAGATAAACCGGGGAGTTCAAGCACACCATACCGCTTTGACGTTATGACTCAGCTAGCCAACATCCCAGCTAGAATAACTCTATACGAATTGTTATGCCTCTCTAAGATACGAGGGAAGCCTTGCAAGAAGCCCTGCCTGATGCCGACGTATTCCTCACTCACATCAAACCAGTTCCCAAAGATCCGGAATCACCAATTCAATACTGCGATTTGACGGCCAAGTAGTTCCCTTGCATAACATTCACCAATGATGACATGTAAGTCAGAAACTCAAAACACTATAGGCCTTTGTACTTCACTGGATACATAGGCTCTAACGTTGTCAATCGGATCCAAGTCGATCCGGGTTCTACTGTCAACATCATGCCACTCCGACTGATGTATAATCTTGGGATCCCTGCAAGCAGGTTATCTTCGATAGGCAGCGTCATCTATAGATTCAATACCAGCGGGTCCAGACCATTTGGCAAAATCCGAATAAAATGCCAACTTGGAGATTTAAAATCCAAAGTCACGTGTTACGTGATCGATGCTAAAACCTCCTATAATTTACTATTGGGTCGATCCTAGATCCATGGTAATCTTATAGTCCCCTCCACTCTTCATCAGTGTCTAAAATATGTAGACACTAATAATGAGATAAGGACGGTGGTCACGGATAAGCAACCATTTAAGGGGTTAGAAAATTATTTTACTGACTCCCTTCTGTATGGTGCTGAATCCGACACTGAATCATCAGCCCAAGGCACGGACAACGAAGAGGAAGCCAGTACCGAAGCTATACTTGATTACAATGGCGGTTTTGTACTGAATGACATTGTATCCTTTGTAATCAGTCATGACAATGGTGAATCATCAGACGATAGTTGTAATTGATAACTTGCCAAAGAAGTAATAAACAATAACTTAGAGTACTCTCCGTGTCTGGATGATGTAATGCAGGGATTATACAAGAACTGTGACATAGACATGCCGCTTTGGTCGTCCTGCTTAACATCAAAGCATGTCCAAGGCTCATTTGGAACAACCCTCATCATTCCTGCCAAGGCAGGGTGTTGAAAGGATTTATTTTTTGGCAAAGGGAAGACGTTCCCATCTTCAAATCTATTTTTGAAGGAAAATAGCGACGAAGAGAAACCCGGACCTCATCTCTCCAAGTATAGTCAACAATCGCATGAATTAATGAAGAAATGGGGATATAATTTCATGCTTGAAGAAGGTCTCTGTTTTGGTCGAGGCCCACGAGTCCTACCTCGTCCTGCCTATGTACTGAAAGGAAAACCCGATAATTACTATGGCTATAAAAGGGGCCTAGGCTACGCTTCTTCATCCGATGAAGGATGTTGCTGGCAAGTCCTCGATCAATTACCAAATAAGGACGGGTACTCATCTGGTTCTTCTGATTAGGATTCCGATGTTAGCCTTGGAAAAATATTCAAAAGCTTGATGTCGAATATGGCCACGGTCGATCCTACCACGATAGAGGAAGATGATCAATTGCTAACTTGGGAAGATCCGTGGATTCATCACCTGAATATTCAGTATGGGGATCGTTTTGAGCAATGGGAACCACCCACCGAAGATAAAGTAGTCTAGGTAAAAATGGGAGATGAAGAAAATCCGAAACCCATATTCGTCAGTGATAGTCTTCCACCAGACGAGAATGAAGAATTGATTGCCGTTATTAGAGAGTACATAGACGCCTTTGCTTGGAACTATGAGGATATGCCAGGACTTAATCCAAATGTAGCGATACACCGCCTCAACATCAAATCGGATGCCAAACCCATCAAACAAGCGCAGAGATGATTTCATCCACAGATTATGGAGGCAATTGAGGCAAAAGTTAAGAAATTGGTTGACTCTGGTTTTATCAGATAAGAGCAACATCCCGATTGGCTGGCGAATATCATACCGGTCTTTAAAAAGAACGGAAAATCAGGGTCTGTATCGACTTCAGAGACTTGAACACCGCTTGCCCAAGGGACAATTTTCCTCTTCTAATCACGGATGTTATTGTCGATAACACGTGCGGATTTGAGAGAATGTTCTTTATGGATAGATTTTTGGGTTACAATCAAATAAAGATGTACCGGACGACAAAAAACACATCGTATTCAGAACTCCTCTCGGGGTCTTCTGCTACACGGTTATGCCTTTCAAATTGAAGAACACAGGTGTAACCTATCAACGAGCGATGTAAAAGATTTTCTAGGAACACCTCCGGAAAACCGTCGAATGCTATGTCGACGACCTAGTCATGAAAAGTCGTAATAAAGATGATCTTATCAAAGATTTGAGGATGATGTTCAATCTCATGCGCACTCACAAATTAAAGATGAACCCCACTAAGTCTTTCCTCAAAATGTCTAGCGGTAAGTTTATGGGATTCGTCATCACCACGAAGAGTATTCGTATTGACCCCGACAAAGTGAAAGCAATAAATGAATTGCAACCCCCGAGAAACTTGAAAGAACTCAGAGGATTGCAAGGGAGGCTAGCCTATATTCGTCGTTTTATCTCGAATCTATCCGGGAAATGCCAACCGTTTTCCAAACTCACCAAGAAGGGTGTGTCGTTCATTTGGGATGACGCGTGTTAAAAGGCATTCAAAGATATCAAAGCATATCTGACGAATCCTCCTGTTCTCATAGCACCAAAGTCAGGTAAACCGTTCTTGATTTATATTAAAGAGATGAACCACTCGTTAAGTGCTTTGCTCGCACAAAACGATGACGACGGTCATGAACATGCCGTCTATTACTTAAGTCGGACTTTAATAGGTGCTGAATCTCGGTATCCAATGATTGAGAAAGAATGTCTCGCTTTGGTATTCGCCATCCAAAATATGTGACACTATCTTGTTGGACAGACAATCTACGTTATTTCAAATGTTAACCCGGTTCGGGTATTCATGACGCAACCGGCCTCGATGAATTGGAGATTAGCAAAATAGGCCCTACTTCTGTCCTAATTTGATTTGCACTTCAAACAACAGAAGTTAGTCAAAGGACAGACGATTTGCAATCTTTTGGCAGCTAACCCTACAACTGATGTAGCCGAGTTGTATGAAGATTTGCCAGATGAAACTCATGAGGTCAATGTTATTTCTCATCAACACCTTTGGCAATTATACTTTGATGATGCTTCCTGTGCAACCAACACGGTAAGCGCTCCCGATAATTTTAAAATCTCCACAAGAGTCGGAATCGTCCTAGTCTCCCCGGAGAAGCACGTGACACCCCGAGCCTACTCATTGATAGGAAAATGCTCTAACAACGTAGCCGAGTACAACGCGCTGCTTATCGGACTCAGCTTTGCCAAAGAGCTGGTGGTCGAATATCTCAAAGCTTTTGGTTATTCTCAATTGATAGTTAATCAAGTTCGAGGAGAATACGAAGTCAGGAATCAAGACTTAATACCGTATCATAAAGTGGCCATCAAGATGGTAGGTTCGTTTGAAGAATTTTTTATCGAATACATTCCACGTCTCCAAAATGCATATGCAAATGTGTTGGCAGCATTTGCAGTATCTTTGGCGTAATCTCCCGATACAGAACAATGGGTTACTATTAAAACTCACCAACTTTTTATACCAAAATGTGCTTTGGATATCAAAGAGGCGCATACGGCCAAAATTGAACTTGAAGCTCGAGATTGGCGATTCCCCATTATCAATTACGTCATGCATGGAATCTTACCGCAAGATACAAAAGAAAGAGACTCGGTTCGATGAAGGGCACTGAGATTCTATTACAACTCAACAACCCAAACATTGTATCGTCGCACGTACGATGGGTTGCTACTTAGATGCCTCTCAACAAAAGAAGCGGAAGAAGCTATCAAAGAAGCTCAAGATGGGACTTGTGGTCCACATCAACCAGGTCCCAAGCTTTATGATCGTCTCAGAAGAATGAGATATTATTGGCCAACCATGGTCAAGGATGCGATTGACTACGCCCGATGGTTCCACACGTGCCAAATACACGCAAATTACATGCATCAACCCATGGAACACCTACACCCATCGGCCACTTCATGGCCATTCGAGACATGGGGAATGGATATCGTCGATCCTATCTTCCTGTCGTCAGTCAAAGGGGACCATTTCATTTTGGCAATCACCGATTATTTTTCAAAGTGGGTTGAAGCAGTGCCTTTAAGAGAAGTGAAGACTAGCAACGTTGTCAAGTTTATTAAACACCATATCATCTACCGATATTGAGTTTCGAGAAGAATCATACACGGCAACGGCCCTCAGTTTGTGAGTAATGCCTTCATCAAATTTTGTGGGAAATTCAGAATCGAAGATGTCTCGTCAACGTCATATAATCCCACCACAAATAGATTAGCGGAGGCATTTAACAAGACAGTCATAAAGATTTTGTCAAAACTCGTGAGAACTAACAAGCGAGACTGGGATGACAAATTTGGTGAAGCCCTTTGGGCCTATCATACCACAGTTCGCACGCCTACCGGAGAGACTCCATACTTATTGGTATATGGATGCGAAGCTGTTCTTTCGTTGGAAATCCAAATTCCATCTATCCGTATTGCTCTCGCAATAGGGATGATGACAAATGAACAATACAAAAAACGGCTCGAAGAACTTGAGATGTTGGACGAGAGGCGTTTGGAGGTTCAACAGCAAATTGAGTTTTACCAAGCCAGAATCTCTCGTGCTTTTGAAAAAAAGAGTCAAGCAACGAAGCTTCAAAGAAGGATACTTGGTTCTCGCTGTCCGGCGACCAATGATACTCAACTCCAAAAAGAAATGCAAGTTTCAACCCAAATGGGAAGGACCATTTGTGATAGAAATGGTCTACTCTAATGGCGCATACCATTTAGTTACCCAAGACGGTGATAAGATCATGATGCCAATAAATGAAAAATTCCTGAAAAAGTACTATCCCTAGTACATCCAGGATAACTTATTAAACGGGAAGTTCTTGGAGAATACCATACGGGGTATTCTTAAGGATAACCTGAGATTAATGGATAACCATTAATCATTAAAACTTTTGCTGTGACCTTTTGAAAACTCTTTCGCTGAGATGAGATTTTATGACCTCATTCGGTTAATCTTCCACCACGAAATTCCCACTACTTTCTTGATCGACTCTTCCTATATTTAGGACCACAACCAATATCCCCTCTCATTTCCTCTAATGAACAAGAGGTCCACAATCGAGCGATCAAACTTTCCTACAGTTAGGATCGTCTCAAAATTCCCACTTGGTCACACATTCCTATAGTTAGGACCAAAGCTAAAATACCCTCTCGATTCCTTCGAAGAACGCGATGCCCACTTTCAAATCGGACTTCACTTTCGATAAATGAAAGGCCTGCACCCCCATTGAATGACCAAACCTATAAAAGATGAGGTCGTCTCAATACCTTCTCTCAGTCAAAACCGCCAAACAGTTAAGACCAAAACCGAGATCTCGGTTCGATAAACGAAAAGCTGTCATCCTTCCCTCTTCAGTCAATCCTATAAAAGTTAGGGATGAAGTCACAATTTCATCTCGATAAACGAAAAAACTCATTTTTAGGTAAGATAACCAATCCTATAAAAGTTAGGATTATCTGAATCTTTGGATTCTCGGAGTGGAGATCCCACTCTTAGTTTCTCCTCACAGATTCTCGAAGTGGAGAGATTGTTTCGAGTTCTTATTGTAACCGGAGATAAAATATAAAATTCTTTCTCCCTGGTATCGGGTCGACTTCTGCCTACAAAGAAGGCCTGGAGATAGAATATAAAATTTTTCCTCTCCAGTTTTGGGTTCTTCTTTTCCCCAAGAAAAGACACTATATTCAAACACCATAATCTGTGCCTTACATGCGCCGTGAATTTTATTCTGAAGCCTAAGAAGGGATAAGTCAGCGCCTAACACACGTTGCCGGTTAGTCTTTTACCATAAAAAGGACAAAAGCCCATATATTCCATATTGTGGCAGGTTGTTATTAATAAAACCATAATCCGTACCTTACACGTACGGGGAATTTTATACCGAAGCCTAAGTAGAGATAAGTCAGCGCCTAATACGCGTTGTCGGTTTAGTCTTTCACTGATTGAAAAAGACACTAGAATTTAAGTCTGGGGAATTTTATCCCGAAGCCTAAGAAGGGATAGGTCAGTGCCTAACACGTATTGGCAGGTAGTCTATTCCCGTAAAAAATGACCAAGTCTATGTATTCAAACTCGTAGCACTAAGTCTAAGGGAGTTCATTCCGTTAGCATAACGTTACATATGAAACGGACTTAGATAATTCATATGCTAGCCCGACCCAAACGGTAATCGGTAAAGGCTCATCAAACCCGTTGGTGGCTGAGGGTTTGCCAAAAATTCCTAGAGTCAGCGTCTAACACGCATTGCTAGGTAGTCTATTCCCGTAAAAAAGGATCGAGTCTACATATTCAAACTTGTAGCGCTAAGTTTAAGGAGTTCATTCCGTTAGCATAACGTTACATATGAAACGGACTTAGATAATTCATATGCTAGACCGATCTAAACGGTAGTCGGTAAAGGCTCATCAAACCCGTTGATGGCTGAGGATTTGCCAAAAATTCCTAAAGTCTACACCTGATACGCGTTACCAGGTGATTCGTCCCCGTAAAAATGACCAAGTCTACGTTTTTAATATCGTAGTACTAAAAGGGTTAACTCTTTTAGCATAACGTTACATGTGAAACAGACATAGACAATTCACATGCTAGCCCGACCCAAACGATAGTCGGTAAAGGCTCATCAGACCCAAAGAAGGCTAAGGGTTTGCCAAGAATCATATAAGTATTACTGTTGATTATGCTAAGCAGAATGAAAAAAATTCATAATGAAAGTATACTGAACAAAAAACATATCTTCATTAATGAAATCAAGCGTTCAGATACAATAAATTGCGGACACTCTACATCAAGGTTATGATTAAGGATTTGTTGCTCTAAGTTGGATAATTCTTCGACATAGGTCCGCTCAAGCTCACATTGCAGTTACGCCTTGAAGGATTCTCCAGAGATAGATAAAATTCTGGCAGCTTCCTCCTCCATTGTGGCTAATCTCTCTTCTGAGAGCGCCACCTTGCTGGATATCACAAACTTGCCATGCTCTTCCTCGGCCCTGGTCACCTCCAAAATAGCCCTTCGCTCTTTCGCCTCCACAAGATTTTGCTTAAGCTCCGCTATCTCAGCATCGGTAGAAGCTATGGGAGAATCGAGCTCATGTATATGGGCCAATCTCTCAGAAAGAACCTCCTTCACCTGGTCCACTCGTTTTATCTGTGCCTGAATCCCGAGCTTGGCAGACGCTCGAGCTTCACATCGGAATTATAGACAGGTCTCCATCTGAGCAGCAACATAACCAGGAGCACCAACGGATCGGAGCTTTTGTAGCTTTTTAAATTCATGCTCTAGCTGCTTCAGGTCATTGGTCAAGGCATCTACAATTTTTGGCGAGCCAGCGTCCCTCACCGAGGCTATTTTGTGCTCAAGGAAAGGTCAGAACTGATTGAAAGGGAGCCCTTTCTGCAGAAGTTTGTCGATCAATGACCCCGCAAAATTTAAAAAGTGGCTGACTTCCAAATAGAGGATGAGCTTCTCCGGATCATCATCCGACAATAATGCCTTAACCGTGTCCTGGAGTTGAGGTGACAATCCTATAAAAAGGGAAGAGATGAATATTCCAAAGTATAAAACAACTCTAAGTCAAGACATGGTGCGAAATTTACCAACGCCTGTGGAGCTTTCTTCAGCTAAACGCTTCACGCTCGGTTTCGTTTGTCCGACTTCATGAGTCCCAGGAAGCACGGTGGGCGTAGCAGCTGTTGAAGCACCAACTTCTTTGGTTGGTCTCACAGTTTGTTTAGTTAGGTCCCACCAATAGTCCCAACACTCACTATAGCCAGCGTCCCCGAAAGAATTAGGAGTTGCGTCTCGAGAGCTGATGACTAGGCCTCGACGACAATCTTTGCCAACAGTAAGAAATTGAGACCACCAGATTCATCAAACCCTCCAATAAGAGTAGTTGTATCAGTCATAGCGACTAGTCCTATGATTGGAACTCTCCTATAGTTAAATGGAAACTAACAAATGAATATGTAACATGGGAATAAAAATCATATCGGTAGGCAAATTAGCTATGTTCATCAGTTCGACAGCCTTACGCTAGGCTTGTTCAGACAACATATCTTCAAAAAGCCTATCGTTAGAGTCTAAAGAGACGAGAAGCGAATCGGGTGAGGGTACACCCGTTTCTCCAAGGGCCGCATCACGAAAGGCTCTCTCCTCACCTAAATCCCCCACTGAAACACCTACAGAGAATCAAAGTGTTAAAGTAGAAAGAGGAAAATCCGAGAATGCGCAATAAGAGGAAGTCAAATTCACCTTTGGTAGTTGCACCAAGTTCCACAGCCTTATTACTCAGGACCACTTCTTACAATTTTTCTAAGAGGGTAAGAAGCATAGAAACGATTAGCGGAGACATAAATTCCGAATCGTTTAGCTCCCGCCAAATAAAAGACCTATCACCGATGTTAGATGTACCTGGATCTCCAACCCTTTCACCTACATCAAGCCCGGCGCCGGAGTCCACAACAACTTCAACATTTGTACCTGCTTCAGCACCTACAGGTTCCTCAGCCATAACCTCATCCATTGGTCAGGAAAAGTCCGATCATTCGAAGTCATCAAA
Source organism: Asparagus kiusianus (assembly GCA_022839385.1). Classification (NCBI taxonomy): domain Eukaryota; kingdom Viridiplantae; phylum Streptophyta; class Magnoliopsida; order Asparagales; family Asparagaceae; genus Asparagus; species Asparagus kiusianus. The sequence continues at coordinate 850,598 of BQKN01000068.1, read as the reverse complement.
TATGGGAGAAAGAGGATCATATTCCTCTTCATCTTCTTCACGACTTGCTGAGACACAGTAATGACTAAGTCTAGGAATTAATAAATGGAACAGTCAAAGGATCACAAATAGTTAAAACATTACCCTCTCTACCGATGGGAATGTCAGTGCTAGGCCTCATTCTCGAAGTCGGGAGTCCACCACGTCGTTTGGAAGCTAACTTTTTACGCTTAGCAGGGGGAGCCTCCTCCGGATCAGTGACTCACTCATGAGTAAATTTAGAACGTGACTCTAGCCCTGAAGTGACTTGAATTGTAGGCTGAGATCTTGTCTGGCATATAAGTTAGGACTCTTCTTCTTCCTCCTCCGCGGAATCCACACCTCGGAGTTCAACCGACATCTTGTTAGGATAAGTGAATAAAACTTACATCTTTGGCTTCTTCGGAGCCGGCGAAGGTTTAGATAATTTTGAGCGGCGAGCTCGATCATCTATTGCTAACTCAATTAATTCTAAGGAGGGAGGATCCTACAGACCTGTTCTCAGCTCTTCTTCGTCATCGTTAACTCTGGCCTCTTGGCCACTCGCAATATAAGTTTCCGAGATCTCAGCATCGGGAGGAAAGATGGCTTCCTTCTGCCCCTCGTGGTTGGAAGGACCCGTTCGTTCTTTTCCTCTTCTTTTTTGAAACTCAGCCTCATGCACCATTCGAGTGGCAATCCAAGCTGCTTCTTCAGATGCTAACTCTGCGATTGGTCACACGGGCACAGACTCGTTTGCCGCCAAAAGCTACCGACATTGTAGGAAAGTCAGCTCTAACTTGCGCTCAACACCGGGGAGTTTGAACTTGGCACCAGTGCAGCCAACTATACTCCATAGCCATGCTCTGGCACCATCTATCAATCCACCATGAGTCCAGAGCTGTCGATACGGGTTCCCGATATGAATCTGATCATAGTAGAATTGGTGCGCGAATCGACATGGCAAGTATAGCTCTATATAGCAGCGATTCTGCACCCGAAAGATCAAGCAGACCGGCCAGATATTGATCAACCAATCGAAGCAACTAGAATCAAGGGAAGTCTGACCCGTACCCGGCGCCTCCGTATCGACTAGTGAATCGCCATATTGACCTGAAAATCGTGGGAAGCAAGTAGGAAAGACCCAACACTTCTGGTTTTGAAGTTGCATCTTAATCTCCGCGAACCCTCGTTCTTTCCATTTACAACTTCCTATTAATTGGAGAAAAGGAACGGATAAGTCTACAAAAATTAGGGCCGACATCATATCCGAACGGTGGAGGACTAGCCAAGCCATCAAGTAGGTATAGGGAAGCTCCACCTTGGTAAGAGGGATTGAGCTGATGGTTTACCCTCCCCTTGAGTGAACACCTTCACAATATGACGAAGCCCTCTAGAATATCTGCAGTCATTGCTGGAAGAAGAGATAGATTTTTCCGATGAGTAAGTAGAATTATAGGATAAAGAACTTCTAGAGGCAATGCATGAGTAGATTGGTATGGCACCACGCACTTCTTTAACCAGATGGTGAGGTAGCCGGTAAGCAACGTGATGGATCGGATCGGTTTCACCGCTTGCCACAAAAATGTTTGGAACTTGGTTCCAGTAGCAAAATCATCTTCAACGCCAGCTGTAGTGTAAGACTGGGTGTTGGACTTTCCGATTAGCTCGTTAACTTCAGAGGGGGTCAGTAGCGTTAACTCATGTATCGCTTCACCCGACCTGGCATCTGTGTTCTTGAACAAATAATCCACAAATTTCTTCAAACTAATCTGCTGCCACTTCTTTGATAATGGGTTGGCACCTGCCAAAGCTATGTGGTAGTGGTAGGTAAGATCCCATAGAGTATTGTAACTGTTGGGCGTTCGCGACCTCAACTACTACAGCTCCCGATTAGAAGGGAAGTATTCTTGATAGATCATATTGCCCATCGGAAGACCGGAGACCTTGTGCATCTCATGCAGAGCCAACCCCAACTCAATATACTTGGTCAAAAATGTGTTGGTGTTGGGGTTGTAAAGCTCTAATAGCGCCAGGAAGTATGGAACACTGATTGGTAGCCTATAAGTGGTGGTGCACATAGCTGTGTACAAACTACTAGCCCTCAACTCCTCATCGAACTGATTTAAGATATAGTTTCTCAAACGAGCCCACCAAAGCTTATCCGATGAATGCACCCAACCAAAACATCGCTGACCAGTTGCTGGTAGCTCTCGACCCAAACTCGCAAGTCGATTCCTTACAGTGTTGAAAATCATAAAGACATCACCTCTGGGGGGGATCATTCAATCCCAGGACCCCCGGATGTAGCCTTGTTATCCAATTATAATCACTTGATCTGAGAATCACCCCATGGGTAATGTAGCCGCAATGAACACAGTCGTGCTCCTCTGTTAACCCCCACGACATTTCCCGTAGGACGGCCTAGCACCGTAGCTCGGTAAGCGAACGGTGATTAGGAATCAAAGGGAGGTATAAGTGACTGCCGTCATCATGATACAGCCATTTGTTCGGCTGTGAGAGACGCAATAGCTGGATCTTCTATGGAGTCACCGAACAAATAGTCTGGTTTCCTCAATGGATGTGTAGAGCTTGGGTCTTTTACTAGAGGTGCGTTCGTAATAAGCTACCTTAAAGTACGACGCTCTCCCTTCCGTATTAGCGACGGGAGCTCTTTAGGTGCACCCGGAGCAAATTGGGTAGCCACCGGTATAGGAATTGGCTCACCGGTACAGGAATAAGCCTCACTACAATGACCTTCCACCGCATGAGTATTAAACGCCTTCAAGCAAAACTCAACTAAGGTAAACAATATGTGATCATTAGATACAATCATAAATACCTATGTCAAGGCAGTATAAGCGTTGAACTCATCTCATGAGCTGTGAAATAGAGTCACGATCTTATTAACTAGGCAAGACGATTAAGAACTACGCTATACACACGAAGTATGGGATATATCGTCATGCGGACAACACGATAATATATCTACCCTCCGGAATATAATGTAGTAGGAAATCGCCCCAAGTTAATTCAGACATGCCTTGATCAAGCAAAACATGTCTCGTGAAGCGTCCACTCCCACGAAGGAGAGTGGCGGCTCTTCCCAATTGCCTTACCAAGGAGAACAAAGCGGGGATGCAATATGCAGCATGATATATTAATATTGAGTTCATGAATAAAAAGAGACAACAAAGTTATACCTGTGCAACTAAACGGCGCCGGCTCAGGCGACTGAGTCACTGAGCGACCTCGAGTGACGTGGGATCTCTTGGGTGACATATCTGTTAAAAGAGTTAACAATTCAATTATGTCAGAGGTTGAGAAGTAGCAAACTAGTACAAAGGGAAAACTACACTATTCTACGACATAGGATTTATCGGTTAAAATTCTGATTAAACGTACATAGTGGGCCTGATGCAGATTCAGTTTCAACACATGACAGCTCAAATCAAGCCAAATACCTCGGGGTTTTGGTTTAAAACATGAACGTGGCCAAACAAGAAAACAACAACGTGCCTACAAATCAGAATATCGTGTGCACTAAAAGCCCGATAGGGCAGTTATCATGCAGGGTTCCGGATTCAAATTACGTAACGGTTCATGATGAAAACTAAAGGTTCAGTTCATATGAGATCAGTTCTCATGCGTGGCTACACATGTAAAATGAGAGGGTAACAGACAATCCAGATCATTTCTCAGGCTCAAGAACAAGGTGTTTGTATAGAGTTAAGGCAAATACCTCACGTACACCTAACCAAGTCAAACATAGGAATTTAGGTGGATTACAAACCTAAGTTTGGCTAAATTCGTGTATGTAAGGGGATAGGCTCTGATATCCAAGCACAAGGTCTCAAAATTCCCCTCAAAGCCGATAATCAAAATGCAAGAAAATGGATCAAAGGTAAACAATCATGTACCCAAGTACAAGAGTTTCACATCTCAATATTAACTCAACCAATTTGGTTAGCACCCAAACCAAAGTCAAATCTTCGACAATCACCCAAAGTTAAACTAAAGGAGTGAAATAAAGAGTTTGATCGTCATTCAAATCCTCTCACATAATTAAGAACGGGTCATGGTTCAAGATTTCCCCCAAAAAGAGAACAGTCTAGGGTTTCATTCCTTCATCAAAATCGAAACATGAATGAAGCTAACCCTAAATGAAGTTAATGTTAGGGAGAGCGATGAAATTACCTGAAAGTCTGAAAGGGAGAATATTGCAAGCCGAACCCACAGCAAGCCTCGAGCTTGAGACTTAAACCAAAACCCTAGCCCTCAAAATTGAATCCGCTATTTACGAGTGGTGACTCACACGGGAGTATTTTGACCCATTTTTGGGTATTTTCGACGTATACGGGACCCGTATTCATACTCCGATATGTATATGAGTCTAAACTATTGCCTATCTTTGTCACAAAGTTTCTAGAGAATATTATTCAGAGTATTCTTAAGGATAACCCGACAAAACTCCCATGAGTATACGAGTATAAACTGGTCCTCCTAACTCCAATGCCTTAAAAGTTTAAACTGTATAGACTCCAGTTAACGTACGAGTATAAACTGTGTTAGCACCGGTCAACACACCGATAACTTCACCAAAATAAAGCTAAGGGAAATTATAGAGTTTAACTACATTCAGATATGAATTCTTGACAAAGATGATCAGTTCAAGTCAACTCGATGGCACGAGCTGAGTTTAGAAAATTACACACTAATCTCAGTTCAAGACTTCAACAGCAGTTAGACGATAAACGCAGCACTAAAAAAACTTCATCTATTCGACAAAATACTGAATAGATTGAAGACCAAAGAAGCAGAGAGCTAAAACCAATTACAGGTCCTATTATACCGACTGAAGGTTGGGCCTATCATATCCAAAGTATTCTAAACTCTTCTATAAAAGAAATGAGACTGAAAAACTTTGGAGGGGGTATCTGTAGGCGTCAAAAATTACCTATGAGTTCCTACACGTAGCTCAAGATAAAGAGAACATAATGAGCATCATCATCCGAGTCAAAGAAGATTATCTAACGTCGATAAGACCCATGAAGCAAATCGGTAAAACGCATAAGTCAACAAAGTGACGAAACACGCGTAAAAGGGGAAAACAAGCAAACCGAAGGAGATACAAATAGCCAAAAGGGTCAAAAAGACATAATAACAGGCTAGGAGACTCATACGCATGCGAGTCACCAAATGGTGGCTCGCACGCATGCGAGCCACCAAATGGTGACTCGCACCTGCGTGAGTCACCAAATGGTGACTCACACCCATGCGAGTCACCAAATGGTGACTCGCATAGATCTGAGCCACCACGACTATTTTGGCCTCCCAAACCTTGCAAAACATGGATTTTGATGTTTTTAAGGATTCTTTCATTCCAGGACCTCCCTAACTGTTCTGAAGCTATTCTTAAGTGTGCCTGGGTGGTTATCAACTGAAGAAGACATTGGAATTCCTATCTTATCAGAAAACATGATGATAAAAGCCTATAAATAGAAGCCCAGGGTCTTCATTGGAGAGGATTTGAAATCTGAGGGTGAGGTGCTGTTGAATTGAATAGTGAACCACGAATTTCAGAGCAGAATCAACGAATCTTGGTGAACTTTTTCATAAAGAAAAAAATATTTGAAAGATTCGAGATTCTCTCCCTCTCCTTCCTCCGGATTAAACCTTGTTTTAATCTCGAGAAGAGCCACAATCCGGCTTCATCGTGATTGTCGCTACCGAAACTGTTTCCTTCATGAAACAAGAGCGTAGTTATACTGTGAACCGGATTTGATCTGCGGTGGTCCACGGACTAACGCGTCCTCGGCACAAGCAAAGATTCCACACAAAACAATAGGAGATAAACTACTGCTACGTTTTGTTTTATAAAGTTGTAACCTTTACTTTTCTCATTATAAGAAGATCTTATAAAAAGATCAACTCAAACTTGTAATCAATAAACGGTGTAACAGGTTTGACAATAATGAAAATGACAACTTTTGACAAAAACAATGAGACTCAACAAATAGTCGAGCCTCGTCTTGAAGCATCGAAGCTTGCCCAGAAACGACGAACCATGAGGTTCATTCCGAAGCATTGAAGCTAACCAAGAGATCAAGTTCGTCATGCGAGCCAAACTCATGATAATCAAAAGACTTCAAAGTATTCCAAACTCATGCAACTTGATTCGGGTCTAAAATTTTTGAATGGGTCTTGTAAGTGCTAAAAATGCTAGGAAGCGAACGAGGGTCTAACCTAACGTTAAAATATGATGAGGCTCATCACATGATAAACCTCGTCTCAGCCAGCAAAGCTCATCATTAAAGACAAAGTTCGTTAGTGAATACATAACTCATTAGTGAAGAAGAAGTCATCATTGAAGACTAAGTTCGTCAGAAGAAGTCCATAAGGCTCGTCGAACAATGGGACTCAACCATCAAAGATGAAGCTCGTTAATGAAGATGAAGCTTTTTCAAAAGACAAAGCTCGCTACATCACGAAGTTCACTTTGACAGACGAACCTCACTATGCATCAATGCTCGTCTTATCAAATGAACCTTGCCACACAACGAGACTCGTCATACCAAATGAAGTTCGACTATAATGGTCTTGAAGACCCAGTCAGCCCACGTGGGCTAAATTTGGGGAGTTAGTTGCGCTCTGATCCCACAATTTCAGGATGTAACTGACATTCTAAATGCCTATAAATAACCACAAGTAGCTATGAAAAGGCCATCATGACGCACGCGCAAAGCAAGAATAGAGAGCTAGAGAGCTAACACTCACATTCTAAGAAGCTCTTTAGAGACTCGAATCTCGGTTCTTAGGATCAAAGTCCATCAATATCCATCGACATCCACCATCAGTGGCTTAAGCACTTGTTAAGAGGCTAATTTCTCTTTGAATCCAAGCGATCTTGTTCTGATCGTCAACGGGAACCAAGCTCGACTTAGGTATCGAGTGAGGCATCCTTTCGCCACCAAGAGCCCACTTAAAAAGGAGAAGTCGAACCAATCTTCTCCACTTATGTAATCAATTAAGAGTGATTGTAAAAAATAGAATCTTACCAGGCGATAGAGTCTTTTCCCAAAGCTAATACAGTTAAATGAATCAATCAATCATTTTTTAGACCCTACAGATCCAATTGTAATTTATCATTGATATCTTTAAGAATCACATTCTCTTTAGAATTGATATCAAATTTAGATGCTAGCAAATCAAGATTGGATCTTAATTCTACATGCTTGCTTTCTAAACTCATGAATTATGATGCAATTTGTTATAGGCATTCATTAATCTTTCATAAGCACATGCAAGTTCATCTATAGATAGTTCACTTTTGGATTCGGATTCGCGTACCTCACTAGGGCAATCGCTTGGTGGCCGTGTGCATGAATATTCTCCAATGATCTCAACAAAAGCACTTGAAGTGGAACCCATCGGAATGCGTTGGATTTCATCCAAGTTACTGTAATGTGCTTCTATATATTTACATAATGTATAAGCACTATCAAAAGAAGCAAGTTTATTAGAAATAGATGGATCAAAAGCTTTAAGCAAAAGTGTAAGGACCATAAATTTTGATACTAGTTAAAATAATTTTTTTAGTATTTTAAAATATTTAATTATGATTTTTAAAAGAGTATTTATATTTTTCTTGATTTTCTACCATTTTTATAATTTAAAGTCCAAGTTTGATATTTATTTAAATGATATTAATATTTATAAATTTATTTAATGTAGTAAAAATTTCTAGAATTTATCTGTTACGTTATCGGTATTATTACGTATCACTTTGAATAGTACAAGGTATTATTATTATTATTACGTATATTTTCGTATAATACGTTGTATTATTAATTACATATTATTTGTATAATTTGTTGTATTAATTCTATTGTTGAATATTATCTGTCGTAATAACATAACTGGTATGTTTTATCGCATGGATAATTATCTCATAATTATTTGATTTTAAATATAAGAAATTATATTTTTATTTAATTATTTTTGTTTAAGTGTACAATTTATTGTATTATTTCTACTGTTGCGTATTTTCGGTTATAATACCACAACTTCTACATTTTAATGTGTAGATAATTTTCACATAATTATTTAAATTATTTCATAATTATTATTATTTTTAATTAAATTTTTAAAACCCTAAAATTTCCCTTTATATATATATAACCCTCGTTTTCTCTCTCCTCTCTTCTTCCAGTTCACGAAAACACCGCCGCCACCAACATCTTTCTCTCCCTCTTCTTCCTGTTCACGAACCGCCGCCCACCCACATTCACCGCCTCCCCACCGCTGCACTCATCGCCTCCATCGAACTCCGACCAAGTCACCGCCACTCGCCGCTCCTTCCTCCACCAGCTCGATGCCCCGCTCCCTTAGCCAGCGCCAGATCCGCCCGGAGCCAACCCCTCTCCCTCTTTCTCATTCTCTGCTGTCACCACCGCATGTACCACCTCTTTCCCCGTCACCGACGACCGCTCCGACCACGTCACCTTAGACAACCCATCTCCTCCACGAACTGCGCCTCAAGCTCCGCCAGGCCGTGCCCCGTTCGAACCCACGCCGCTGCTCATCGTCCTCCGCCTCCGACTACAGCAGCACCACCCTAGCCTGACCACGCCGACACCCTCCTCGACTCTGAGCTCAACTCCGATCTCCGCCTCCCTAGCCTCTGATCGCCGACGACCAACGCCCTCCTCCGCCACCCGACAGCCGCCGGTCCTCCCCCTCAGCCCCGCTCGCCTAACACCTCTCCCCAGATCCGAGCCCCACGTCGACAGCCCCGCTGACCCTTAACTCCAGTAGCCACCCCGCGCCGCAGTGGTGCTCCTCCTCCACATCGTCGGCAACCCCATAGCCACGCTGAGATGCCCCGCCGTCGAACCCGTCGCCGATGTTGCAATCGCCTCCCTCCTGCAGTGCATAGCCGACGCCGCGCTCCACCACGTCCGATTCAACCCGTGCCGTCAGTGTCAATTCGTTCGACGAACCCCGAGGTAAGATCCCGATATTCTCTTTGACTCGTCGTTTCAATTTTTAGACATATTATGAATTAATTATATGTTTGGCTAGATTGTAATTTAATTATGTAGTAGTATGAATATTATGATATCATGCGTAGATTTGTTGATGAATAATATTAGCTAAATCATGATAATCTGATAAATAACATTTTCAGAATGATTATAATCTTAAAAGACGTTATTTCGGTATCAGAATTATTTTTGAGATGATTATGGTAATTTAAAAAGAATTTATTTTGAGAACGGAATCATTTTAGATAATTATAAAAATTTAAAAGAAACAACCTTGGAAGAAGAATATTTTTAGAATAATTATAAATAAATTAAAGGAATTTATTTTGAAAAGAGAATTATTTTAGATTAATTTTAATTAGAAAGAAATTATTTTGTAAGAGGAAATATTAAAAAGAATGTTATTAGAATTATTTAAAAGGAGTTATTTTGGAAATGGAATTATTTTTGGATAATTATAGCAAGAAATAAAATATTTATTTCGGATAAGGAAATCATTTTGAAGTAAATAAATTTATTAATTTAAAGGATTATTTTTGAATGTGTGATTCTCATTTTTAATTATGTGATATGCCATGATATCGTTGCGCATGATTAGTTGTACTTATTGTTTGCTATTGTGTTTGAGAACCCTAGCAGTTCATGATTTAGTAGCCTTGTGCGTCATGAACAGACTTAGTGACATGTGTAAGTGTGTTGACTGGTTAGGTGGTGAACCCGAGTTAATAGAGATTATGATTGTTGATTTAGAAAATACAAGAGAGTTAGGATGGGAAAGTCCATGTTCATGTGATCGGATAAGGCTGTTGATGTATCTTCCAGGCCTCCCCATGATCCAGTGTAGCTTGGGGTTGGTATGTTGGGTCAAAGTGGAGCTGGTGTAGCCACTTTGGTCCGTGAGCTTGATATTCACCTGATTCTTGCTTGAGTTCGAACTAGGCCGGAATCGGATTGCGTGTAGCCCTCTGACCGATCCAGTGTAGCGGCGTATTGGGTACACGTAGAGGATTTGTGAACAGCCAGTTATCTGATGACAGGAGCGTTGACTCTGTGTGAGATGTGGACCAGTGACCCGTTATAGAATGACTAGTTACCTGATCTTGTTATTTAAGGTGATTAGGATTCTTGTGTGAGATGTAGGCCAGTCGTAATTCTTTCATACATAGATCGGAATTAATATTTAATTATCTATAATTTGAGACATATTGTATATACATGAGGGTTTCCTTGTTTGGATTATTTTGCTCGACGTACTACGTCTATTGTTGTAGATTTTTAAGTATTAATTCCATCTAGTTGTATGACCTTATGACTTGTATGATTGTTTCTGATCGCTAGCTACATGATCTCGTTACATGATCGATTCTGGATGCTTTATGTTATCATGATTTAGTAGTGTTTTCATGTTGATTTATGGATTTTAGTTGTACGTTCTTTTGTTGTTTCAGTTATTATACCGTTTTTCGCATTGGATTTCCGTTCGTTCTATTTTCTTTGTGGGGTCGGGTCTTGCCGTGCGCCATGCACCCGACGTACACCTGTTTTTTCTGGTGTACGTTAGACTTAGAGGAAGAACAGGTTCAGCTGGGAGATCGCCAGGAGCCAGAGGATTCTCAGCATGAGTGCCTTGCAGACATAGCAGGAGAAGAAGCCGAAGCTTAGTCATTCCTTTCAGTTTTTTTGTAGCACCTTCATTTCCTTTTGATCAGTGTATTTTTATATTCTCCAGTATTTCATTCAGATAGTTTTTGTATAAGGGCATGTTGACCCGAATATTATGTCTCGGATGTTATCCTATTTGTGATATGTATTATTTTATTCTGAGTTTGTCTATTATATTCTTGCTTATTGTGATCGGGGACCTGTGACTTCGTATCGTATTTATTTCCAGACGCTTAGCGTATTAGGTTTAGGAGAAATGATTATTTTATTTATTTTCCCTGATCAAATACGTCGCGGGCTTGTTCACGTTTCGATTCCCAGGTATTTTGGGAAGCGGGGCGTGACAGGTTTTGGTGGTGGCCCATGCAGGTCTCGGTTCCGATCACGATCCCGAGTCCTCACTAGTAAGAATATGATGGACAATTTAGATACATATTATATTTCATCCGTGAGACTATTCTTGAGCCCTTATCCTATTTTTGGATAGATTTCGTTTCGTCCCTATCTTATCACTCTTTGACTCCGGAGTTTTCCCTTGCCCTTGTCTGATCGCTTCGCGACTATCCTTTCTTTGTATCTCCTCTATCCTCGTATCGGTCGTTTATGTATGTGTTAATAATTTTACAATTATATTTTCTTGATTTGACTTATATATTGTTTGATTGTATTGATTTCTGTATTATTTATTACATTATTTTATGTATTACACACAGCGTTATATTGTGTATTTTTCATAAAAATATATACAATTACTTATATATTTTTAATTGTTCAAATCATATCATTAAGTGTTTTGTATTACTCCAAATTCCATATATTCATTACATAGTGTATTTGATATTCAGATTATTTTCTTGTGTTTAAATATATTTTAGCATATCTAAATTTTGTATGATTGTGTTTTTCTATCATATCATCTATTAATTACTTATGTTTTAGATTATTGTATATTGTTCGTATTTTCGTGATATACTTTAATAGATTCATGATTTAATATTCCACATATGCAGTATATTCTTATCCTTTACATTTTCAGTATATAGTTTTTATCTGTAAGTTTTGTCTTAGATTATTTTAGTATGTTCGTATTGGCTTTGTTATTTCTAAGGGCTATGTATTTCTATTATAATTTCAGGCATTATTTATATTGATAAGTTAGAGTTGAGTTACTAAATATATAGTTATTTTGTTACATTAATTATTATCCTCTTATAATTAATACAAGAGGTAATTCTAATATGCGTTTGTGGGTATGTATAGTATTTATTCATGTTTGTTTATAGTGTATTTACATATTTGTAGTTGTTTGCTTCGGTTTTGATATGTGTTGTTTTATCATTATAACAATATACATTGTATACGTGTGTTTTTTTTAGTATTTATCTTATAGTATTTTTAGATATATATGTCTTTTATTGTGTCATTGTTTGTTGTTCATTCTCTATTCATTGTTTCGTTACTTGTGTTACGTTTTCATTCTTTTATAATTACTATTCTCTTTTCATTATAGTGTATTCAAGTAGATTATTATATTTACGATGTATATTTTTATTGATTTATAGTCATTCATGATTTTTAGTATCAACTGTGTTTAATCGTGTTCTATTTTATGTATTATCGGTGTTTATATTCACATGTTCATCAATTATTCATTGTATGTTTGTCTACAATATATCAGTGTTTTGTTATACGGAATTATGTTCTTCTTATGTTTTCATTTGCTTATATACTTAATTTACCTTTCATAGTTTTTAATTTTATATATTATACTTCTTTATCTAGTAGTATGTTTGTGAGTGTTAATATTGTTAGTAAGTATTTATATTTCAGTGTATTCTACGATTTTTGTATGTGTTAATGTATTTTGAGTTTTATACTGTCAATTTATTCGTTACTTATTTAAATGCATCGAGTCTTTCATTTATGTTCTTCTTATCAGATTTGTATTTTTCATTATTTTAACTTGTATTGTTTTACATCGTGTTACTCTTCTATTTCGTTTCTCTTATTTTTGTATTTTTTCGTAGATCATCTTATATCAATATCATTTTATTTTTATATTTTCCTTTGAACAGGAGTTGTTATTTTTTGGTATGAGTGTGTGGTGTTATGGCTTTATAGTTTGTGTAATGTTGTTACAAAGTGCGTGTTTGTTTAGCTATGATTTTTTTGTAGTTTTACATATTGTATTTTGGTTACGTATTTAGTCGTAATATTTTTGTAGTTGGTGTGTTTTATATTTATGGAGTGTATTCTTAGTCAATTTTCTTTCACGTCTTAATTTGTGTATTGCTATACTTATTGTGATTCAGTATTTATTATGTTTTTATTATAATTTTTGTTTATGGTCACGTTATAGTGTAATTATTTTGTGTTGCATTTATTTTATTAATTCTGAGTATTGTAGATGTATTTATACATGTTTGCTGTGTATGATACCACATAATTTTGGTCATAGTTTACTTTTCATGTACGTGTTTTATTACCATTATTATTTGGATATTTATCAAGTTATATGTTTTTCTTGTATGTCTTTTTATGTTATCTTTAATTTTATTAATTTATTAGTCTATTTGTGTTATTTGGGTTATATTGTTTATTGGTTAACATAGTTATTTCTTTTATGTTTCATCAGTAGTTTCATAGTTTATTTTAGGATGTGATGAGTGTTATAAGTTTATACAACTTAGTTACAGATTTTGCACATTGTAGATATTTTGTTGTGTTTATTAGTTATTTCCTTTTATTAGGTTGTGTATATTTTACTTTAATATTGTATTTTATTATCTATTCATTAATTGTTTTAATTGTTGTATTTATCAATTTACCATATACAAAAGTCTCTGCATTACTATTTTAGTTTATTGTTCATGTCCATATTTGATTTTTGTTTTGGATATTAATACATGATAGTTCATATGTTGTATTATGGTTATTTTTATATATATTGGGTTTATAGTTTTTGTATCATATTTGGTTATTCTAACATGTATAATGATATAATGGATAATGGTATATTTGGATATTGTTACTATTATATGTATTATTTTTGGTTTGCAGATTACTGTATGATATCGTGCATATCTTATTTTAATTTCGAGGGTGAAATTTATTTTAAGGGGGGTAGAATGTAAGGACCATGAATTTTGATACTAGTTAAAATAAATTTTTTAGTATTTTGTAATATTTAATTATGCTTTTTAAAAGAGTATTTATATTTTTCTTGATTTTCTACCATTTTTATGATTTAAAGTCTAAGTTTGATATTTATTTAAATGATATTAATATTTATAAATTTATTTAATATAGTAAAAATTTTTGGAATTTATCTGTTACGTTATCGGTATTATTACGTATCACTTTGAATAGTACGAGGTATTATTATTATTATTATGTATATTTTCGTATAATACGTTGTATTATTAATTACATATTATTTGTATAATTTGTTGTATTAATTATATTGTTGAATATTATCTGTCGTAATAGCATAACTAGTACATTTTATCGCATGGATAATTATCTCATAATTATTTGATTTTAAATATAAGAAATTATATTTTTATTTAATTATTCTTGTTTAAGTGTACAATTTATTGTATTATTTCTATTGTTGCATATTTTCGGTTATAATACCACAACTCGTACGTTTTAATGTGTAGATAATTTTCACATAATTATTTAAATTATTTCGTAATTATTATTATTTTTAATTAAATTTTCAAAACCCTAAAATTTCCCTTTATATATATATATAACCCTCGTTTTCTCTCTCCTCTCTTCTTCCTGTTCACGGAAACACCGCCGCCACCAACATCTTTCTCTCCCTCTTCTTCTTGTTCACGAACCACCACCAATCCACGTTCACCGCCTCCCCACCGCTGCACTCATCGCCTCCATCGAACTCCGACCAAGTCACCGCCACTCGCCGCTCCTTCCTGCACCAGCTCGACGCCCCGCTCCCTCAGCCAGCGCCAGATCCGCCCGCAACCAACCCCTCTCCCTCTCTCTCGTTCTCTGCTGTCACCACCGCATGTACCACCTCTCTCCCCGTCGCCGACGACCGCTCCAACCACGTCACCTTAGACAACCCATCTCCTCCACGAACTGCACCTCAAGCTCCGCTAGGCCGTGCCCCGCTCGAACCCACGCCGCTGCTCGTCGTCCTCCGCCTCCGACTACAGCAGCACCACCCTAACCTGACCACGCCGACAACCTCCTCGACTCCGAGCTCAACTCCGATCTCCGCCTCCCTAGCCTCTGATCGCCGACAACCAACGCCCTCCTCCGCCACCCGACAGCCGCCGGTCCTCCCCCTCAGCCCCGCTCGGCCAACACCTCTCCCCAGATCCGAGCCCCACGTCGACAGCTCCGCTGACCCTCAACTCCAGCAGCCACCCCGCGCCGCAGTGGTGCTCCTCCTCCACATCGCCGGCAACCCCGTAGCCACGCTGAGATCCCCCGCCGTCGGACCCATCGCCGATGTTGCCATCGCCTCCCTCCTGCAGTGCATAGCCGACGTCACGCTCCACCACGTCCGATTCAACCCGTGCCGTCAGTGTCGCTTCGTTCGACGAACCCCGAGACAAGATCCCGATATTCTCTTTGACTCGTCGTTTCAATTTTTAGACATATTATAATTGATTATATGTTTTGCTAGATTGTAATTTAATTATGTAGTAGTATGAATATTGTGATATCATGCGTAGATTTGTTGATGAATAATATTAGCTAAATCATGATAATCTGATAAATAACATTTTCAGAATGATTATAATCTTAAAAGAAGTTATTTTAGTATCAGAATTATTTTGAGATGATTATGCTAATTTAAAAAGAATTTATTTTGAGAACGGAATCATTTTAGATAATTATAATAATTTAAAAGAAACTACCTTGGAAGAAGAATATTTTTAGAATAATTATAAATAAATTAAAGAAATTTATTTTGAAAAGGGAATTATTTTAGATTAATTTTAATTAGAAAGAAATTATTTTGTAAGAGGAAATATTAAAAAGAATGTTATTAGAATTATTTAAAAGGAGTTATTTTGGAAATGGAATTATTTTTGGATAATTATAGCAAGAAATAAAAGATTTATTTCAGATAAGGAAATCATTTTAAAGTAAATAAATTTATTAATTTAAAGGATTATTTTTGAATGTGTGATTCTCATTTTTAAATATGTGATATGCCATGATATCGTTGCGCATGATTGGTTGTACTTATTGTTTGCTATTGTGTTTGAGAACCCTAGCAGTTCATGATTTAGTAGCCTTGTGCGTCATGAACAGACTTAGTGACATGTGTAAGTGTGTTGACTGGTTAGGTGGTGAACCCGAGTTAATAGAGATTATGATTGTTGATTTAGAAAATACAAGAGAGTTGGGATGGGAAAGTCCATGTTCATGTGATCGGATAAGGCTGTTGATGTATCTTCCAGGCCTCCCCATGATCCAGTGTAGCTTGGGGTTGGTTTGTTGGGTCAAAGTGGAGCCGGTGTAGCCACTTTGGTCCGTGAGCTTGATATTCACCTGATTCTTGCTTGAGTTCGAACTAGGCCGTAATCGGATTGCGTGTAGCCCTCTGACCGATTGTGACGCCCCTGGGTTCACGCAAGGCTGCAGTCCGAGGTGAAACCAGAAATGTCAAACCTGCCATGCACCCCACCATGTAATAACATGTTTCATCATCACAATCACTATCTCTCTAAAGGAGTCAACAACAGGTGTAGGTACAAAGCAAGTAAAAGGTTTTACAACAGAAACTTGATGAAATGATAGAACAACACATCTTATAAACCAAATAGCTGGAATACATAGTCAAGTCTGAAATGAATAATGACAATCTGGAGATCTCAACATGTCTCAAAATACATAATATCTGATACAGGAAAATAAGGCACACAGCCTTTACAACTCTAGAACATAAACCTCTCTAGTCTAAAATGTCTCAAGTGGAGTACAAAAAATAAAATACATCTAATAAGAGGATAACAGATACTAGTAAGGGTCGCCCTCAACCTGCGACTCTCCGGGCTCCTGGCTCGTTACATGAAAGGGGGAGGGACAACGAGCGTCAAAGCGTTAGCGAGCAACATCACAACCAACCCCAAGGGATAGGGCTCGTTGTATATGAAAATATAGTTAATACAATATAATATATATCATTTACTCAAACATTAATGGGTTTTAGTACTTAGGGAAATACAACACGAGCATAGGTACGTCGAGCGAAATAATCCAAACAAGGAAACCCTCATGTATATACCTTGTATGTCAAATTGTAGATCCCTAAATACAAAACCCGAAGTTGGTCACAAGAAAAATAAGGAGAAAGAATACATACCCATCTCTACCGATAACATGGAAATAAAACGAAGCTACAATAGGTATCATGTTCAACCTAGGTAGCTATCATGCCCCGGCCTAATACAATATGTCGTGTACCCAACTTGGTTAAATAACATGCTCAAGGTTTAGTAAAAGTATAAAACATGATTGAAATGGATTATAGTCCAACACGAGGACTCTAATGGATTATAGTCCATCACGAGGACTTAACATGGATTATAGTCCAACACGAGGACTGTGTTTATGAACCATGAAATACTAGTAGTAAGGGTATACATGTTCTTCTCTTGTACACGCCTCACTGTACGAATCTAAGCTTGTGTCAAAAAAAAATCATCTCATATGTGTAGATGAAATTATAAATACTGTAATTTAATACCCTGTAAACAAGGCAACATTCTCATGTTCAACAAAAACTCTACAAGATCCTTGATCACATATTAACACTGTATGAAAGTATAAACACAGTAGGTGATCAAGCAAAAATACAAACAAATAGGAAAAACTCCAATGGGTCGACTCATGATCAGCTATGAGTCGACTCAGCAGACACTATGAATAACAAGAATTAACTCCGTGAGTCGACTCATTATAGTCATGGGTCGACTCAACCTGATGAGTCGACTCATGATGAGTCATGAGTCGACTCACGGGCTGCGAACTGGAAATTTCACAACTACAGCTCAACAATCTCGATCCATACTCCCTATATACTGATCTTCACCCCTATAACTAACAATTCTAGACTATGAGGCAGAGATAAAATCATATATAGCATGGGCAAAGAACATTAGCATGTTAGACCAAACTTTTAACTCCTAAACATGAGTGAAAACATTTAATCAAAATAAAAACTCATATTTGTTATTCTTTAAAATATTTCTAGATCTGGGTTTTCTTCAAAAACATCGTTGGTGAGGATTTAAAATCTGAAACACATGATTTATAGCATTTACCCTAATGAGAACATTGATTTATACTTGAAAATAAGTCTTTGGCTCAATAAAACTCAAGAAAAACATTTATAAACTGTTAAAAGCATAAGAGAAGGATTGGGCGAGATGTTACTCACCTCAGAAGTGATGATGAACAATCCCCTTCGCTGCAATCCACAAAAGCCGCTGAAAATCCCCAAAAATCGCCTAAGAATGCCCAAAAACGAGCTAGGGTTTTGAGGGGAAGAGGAGGCTAGGGCTTCTCTAGGGTTTGCTGATGAAAAAGAGTGTTTTCGGGTGGAGGGAAATATATATGAGTAGATAAAACCCGACCCGAAACCCAACAGACCCGAACTGAGAAAAGCTAGAAATCCACGATGAGTCGACTCATGGTATATTATGGGTCGACTCATGGGTCATGGGTCGACTCATAATATCATGAGTCGACTCAGCAGAAACTAAATGACAACATGACTCGATTTTGTGAGTCGGCTCATAACAGTCATGGATCGACTCAACATGATGAGTCGACTCATAACATATCATGGGTCGACTCATGAACTAAAAACTGCATTCTTCGATTTCTGTTGCACACGATCTGAAGTTTTGCACACTCAACCTCATCACTGGTGCACATATACATACTCAAAAATCTATGAGGTCTTACACCGATCCAGTGTAGCGGCGTATTAGGTGCACATAGAGGATTTGTGAACAGCTAGTTACCTGATCTTGTTACCTGATCTTGTTATTTAAGGTGATTAGGATTCTTGTGTGAGATGTAGGCCAGTCGTAATTCTTTCATACATAGATCAGGATTAATATTTAATTATCTACAATTTGAGACATATGGTATATACATGAGAGTTTCCTTGTTTGGATTATTTTGCTCGACGTACTACGTCTCTTATTGTAGATTTTTAAGTATTAATTCCATCTAGTTATATGACCTTATGACTTGTATGATTGTTTCTGATCGCTAGCTACATGATTTCGTTACATGATCGATTCTGGATGCTTTATGTTATCATGATTTAGTAGTGTTTTCATGTTGATTTATGGATTTTAGTTGTACGTTCTTTTGTTGTTTCTGTTATTATACCGTTTTTCGCATTGGATTTTCGTTCGTTCTATTTTCTTTGTGGGGTCGGGTCTTGCCGTGCGCCATGCACCTGACGTACACCTGTTTTCTCTGGTGTACGGTAGACATAGAGGAAGAACAGGTTCAGCTGGGAGATCACCAGGAGCAAGAGGATTCTCAGCATGAGTGCCTTGCAGACGTAGCAGGAGAAGAAGCCGAAGCTTAGTCATTCCTTTCAGTTTTTTTATAGCACATTCATTTCCTTTTGATCAGTGTATTTTTATATTCTCCAGTATTTCATTCAGATAGTTTTTGTATAAGGGCATGTTGACCCGAATATTATGTCTCGGATGTTATCCCATTTGTGATATGTATTATTTTATTCTGAGTTTGTCTATTATATTCTTGATGATTGTGATCGGGGACCTGTGACTTCGTATCGTATTTATTTCCAGACGCTTAGCGTATTAGGTTGAGTAGAAATGATTATTTTATTTATTCTCCTTGATCCAATACGTCGCGGGCTTGTTCACGTTTCGATTCCCAGGTATTTTGGGAAGCCGGGCGTGACAAAAAGCTCTAACAACAACTTGTTCAAAGTAGACATCCTCTTATCATCTTTGCTCCAATTGGATTTTTCCAACGTGGCCACAACATAAGCACAATCAATTACCTTCCATAAATCGATATGTATAGGTTTAACAAATAGTTTAAACCTAAAAATCAATTGAGTGTAAGGAAAAGCATTGAATGAAGGAGCAACATCCATAGCATAGCCTAAATTAGGTGCATAGTGCATATCCATGATGGTGATACAAGTAAGAAAAAAAAACTAGATTAGCAAGAATATAAAGTGAGGATCTTTGACTCTAGGTGATTAAGCAACAAATCAAGAGCACCAAGCTTTGATTCCAAATAAAATTATCTTAGGGGAGGGGGGTGAATAGGGTAATTGCTAGTCTAATCTGAATTCGATGCCAAATTAAAACTTATAATACAATATCCTAGTAATATGATATACAATAAGATATGCAAGGATGAGCAAGAGACAATAGGTGATATAAACAACAAGCACAAGATATAAAGAGAAATAGTGCGCCAAAACGCAATAGCACAAGATATGATCACGGAGTTCGGTCAACCCTCGACCTATGTCTCTGCTCCTTAGCTCGAGAAGATCTCCACTATTACTCAAAAATCTACAAAAAATGGTTTTCAAACTTCACTGATAACTTTTACAACTCACACGAGTTCAATCATACAAGTCACACTTCTCTAAGTGTTGGAATACCCATGTCACCTTCCTCAAGCGTTTGGAATTACAACCTCACCCTAGGATTTACAACCAACTCACTCCTCTTAGAATTGACCTTGGTCTCTCCCAACCACTCCTCTAAGTGTCCTTGTGAATTATAACGTGTTTAACAATAAGCGCGAATAAAGGATTTGTTTTGTAAGACAAATGAGAATGAAATATAAGCTCTCTCAATGAATCACTCTCACAACCCAATTATACTAAATGTGAAATACTAAAACTGTAACGCCCCGCCCCGGAATCCCGGAGTCGGTACGCTATTAGATCTGATGGACTGGCCTCACAAACCATCACATGTCTTTTCAGCACGTTTTGTCCTCACTCACGTGCTCCCTGGAAAACTTCCCAGGGGGTCACCCATCCTAGAATTTCTCCAGGCCAAGCACGCTTAACTTTGGAGTTTCTAAGAGTTGGGTTCCCGAAAAGAAGATGCATCTTGGTGGTATGAGTATTCCAATCAAATCTATCAATACTAATCACATCACCCTCTCAAGGGTTGGGGTATTACAATCTCCCCCACTTAAACTCGCAACGTCCTCGTTGCGCCAAATCATATCATCCAAGACCGTACCATCCGTGTGAGATTCTAGAGGTGGCTCCTACGGCCTCAAGAGGTGGCTCCCGCCCTCTCGACGTAGCACTTTGCGCCGCATAGCACTTAGCTCTCACAATTCCGGTTGGCTTTGCTCTGATACCATTTGTAACGTCCCGTCCCGGAATCCCGGAGTCGGTACGCTATTAGATCTGATGGACTGGCCTCACAAACCACCACATGTCTTTTCAGCACGTTTTGTCCTCACTCACGTGCTCCCTGGAAAACTTCCCAGGGGGTCACCCATCCTAGAATTTCTCCAGGCCAAGCACGCTTAACTTTGGAGTTTCTAAGAGTTGGGTTCCCGAAAAGAAGATGCATCTTGGTGGTATGAGTATTCCAATCAAATCTATCAATACTAATCACATCACCCTCTCAAGGGTTGGGGTATTACAATATATGAGGGGTTCCTTGTTTGGATTTTTCGCTCGATGTACTTGTTCCATTTAGTTAGGGGTTAAGTGGAAGTATTAACATTTTAATGGTTGAGTGTAGACATCAAAGATGATTTTTGGGAGCGTGAAGATGTTATGCCGCTACTTCCTGCACCTAGTGAGGAAGTGGTTTGATTTATGTGTGCGACTATTTGTGTGGTTATATTTTGATTTAACGCTAGAATGAGGATATTTTTGCTTAATTCTTAATCTTTTGGAATACATGGTATATATATAGGGGGTTCCTTGTTTGGATTTTTCACCCGACGTACTAGTTCCATTTGATTAAGGGTGGAGTGAGAATATAGTCATCCTAGATTGTTAAAGACAAATATCATAATGTGCTTGTCTAGAGTAATATTATTTGTTTGAGTATAATTTCTGAATTTCGAGGACGAAATTCTTTAAAAAGGGGGGAAGAATGTAAAACCCCAAAAATTTGAATATAGTATGATAAATAATTATAAATATATTATATGGTAAAAATAATATATTATGATGTTTGAGTATGCTAGGAATTGATTTGAGATCAATTCAATGTATATATGTATATATGTGAGTGCAAATACACAAATTATGCACAAAGGCCAAGAGTGAGAATCTGAGAATTTTGACCAGTTGGGAATTTCTATATTTTTCACACTGATTCATTAAGAATCTGGAGAAGTGTATAACATCAAAGTTGTAGGTCTCTTCAAGAGCTTTCCAACAAATCTTAGATCAC